>VMBQ01000544.1:0-18171 GCA_007657795.1 Dreissena rostriformis | reverse complement strand
GGGGCCATGCATAGTTGAGATTGACCGTATTGTCATAAGAGAAGTTCAGTATCAATTTGAAGTGAATCCGTGTAGAAATGAAAAAATTATAGTAAATGGACATTTTTTGTGGGTGTGGCCTTTGTGGGTGGGGCGCCCCAGGGTTGGGAATGGGGCCATGCATGGTTGAGATTGACCGTATTGTCATAAGAGAGGTCCAGTATCAATTTGAAGTGAATCGGTGTAGAAATAAAGAAGTAAATGTAAAATAACCTAAAAAAATGAGTGATAATTTCTGACGCGGCCCCACCCCAACCCCTATAACTTTTGACCCAGGGGTCAGATCAAAATTCCAAATAGTGCAGGGTCGCACATATGCTCATAGCTACCATGTGTGTAAGTTTCAAGGTTCTAGTGCTAATAGTGTAGGAGGAGATATTGGCCAGGACGGACGGACAGACGGATGGCGGAGATCACCACAATATCCCCACCCTTTTTTCAAAAAGTGTGGGGATAAAAATATCAACTATTTAAGTCTTGAACATCAAAATGATCCGCTATTGGTAATGATCTGGTAATGGTAACTTGACTGTACTCAAAATCAACGAAAATTTCATACAATATTTTGTAAAAAAAGTTAACCAATAGAAAATCAGTGTTCCTTATAGCAATAGCCAACATTTTAACGCAAGATGTGGTCTGGTAACATAGATTTTTGTAGATACAAAATGCTTGTTTTTATTTTTTTGTGGCACAATAAATTCCATTTTAATTTCCCAAAACATTATCTATTCATACGACTTACAAACACTAAAATTGTAGACTAAATTGGCTATTTCTATAAGGAACACTGATTTTCTATTTGTTAACTTTATTTTATGAAATAATGTACGGAATTTTCATTGATTTTGAGTATTAATGGGTCTTTAAAGTTTGCTACTCATTTTTTCACAATTTTAAACAGTTCGCGACTCATTTTTTTCATAATTTTGAACAGTTTGCGGCGATTTTTTTTTTCACAAAATGAGGGGGCCAAAGCGGCTTGACAAAAATGGGGAAAAAGCCCTGTAATACAATATCTTCATATTTGTTTGCATATTGGGACCATTGGGTCTAGGTCAATATTCAAGGTCACTATTAGTAAGTATAGAAAAATAGTTTTGACTCAAAGTCAAGGTTAATTTGTCTTGAAGGTTATTTTATAAATTAGAAAATTACTAAATAACTTGATCGATAAAATAACTTATCTACTAAACAGAGATTAAGGTTTTGAAAAAAAGTGCCAGAAACTCTGACATGAAAAAGAAAATTTAAGCTGTCCCCCACCAACTCTTTTTTCTTAATATCCTAGCTATTATTTATGGGGGGAATTAGATCTGTGATAATATTTTAATACTGACATTCCCACAGATCATCCTGTGGATTGATATAAAAGAGATTAATTTTATAATTACCAAAACCAGTTAGTCAGTGCTGAAATGTTTTTTTTTGTTTCTATTCCTATTTGAACTAACTTTTAAATGACAGAAAAATAAGTAGTTTGTTTGTTGTTTTTCTGCGATGTACCATATTTGCAATCTGCTTCCCTCTTTTGCACAT
The DNA here is from genome assembly GCA_007657795.1 of Dreissena rostriformis. Classification (NCBI taxonomy): domain Eukaryota; kingdom Metazoa; phylum Mollusca; class Bivalvia; order Myida; family Dreissenidae; genus Dreissena; species Dreissena rostriformis. Next base: position 16,593 of record VMBQ01000544.1, on the reverse strand, counting down.
AAAATAATTGAAAATAGAACAATATATCTCATCATCTATTCAGGTAAAACTACAACCTGTTTTTCTTGATAGAGACCCAATGATGGCCACGCAGGAGTTGGATCCGCTGTTTGTGAAGGCTCTGAGGCTCCTACATTCCAAGAGCAAGGACTCGGGGGCGATGCTCAAACAAATGCTTGATGATGCTATAGCTCAAAGAAAAGGCCTAAAGTCTAAGGTAAACTTTGATAATACTATTATTTTGTGTTCATACCTTTATTCTGTGTTAATTGCTCTTTCTGTTGAAAAAGTCAGCTACCAGGCCATCCTTAAAAAATTGTTTGTTTGGGATAACCCTACCCACAGCATGGCAGGTGGCATTTGTTGGTTTTTTCCTTTTCTTTTTTTTAATGGGATTTTTTTAAATTTTTATTTCATATATGTATATTGATTGAGAGATCAAAATTAATTATTTATCAATTTAAATGCGACACAACAAACAAATTATGATAACAGTTGAAACATATGTAAATCTGGCAAAACTTATTTGCTTAGTGTACAACATCACATCGACCTTTTGCTCCTGATATGCGACTTTTGCATGTGCATTCTGACCATGTGCTTTACTAACACAATCTGCTCAAAGAATATATCCGGCAATGATTTTTTTCTAAAGACGATTGACGTATATAATACACATGTATTTTTAAAAACTTCTTAACTGTAAACAAATTATTGAGTAAGCTCTATGTTCAACACTTTTGAAACAAAGTCTCCTTTATTGATTGACTATGTCTTTTATTATTGCTTTATATTTGGCAACAATGAGAAAAATTGTTAATGTTATAAGCACTGGAAATTATATCTGAAATCTACATGTATATTGTGTTATTTATGTTACAGTTAACATAATAGTTTTTTTTCCCTTAATGTTATACAGCTGATGTCCTTTTTGTAACTTTTCTTATAACATTGGGTGAAAATGGTTGCTAGAAAATTTATGGAAGCTTGGTAATGAAAAAACTTTACTTGATTTGGTGGATACACTAAACTTGGTGAAATAATGTCATCTGAAAATTCACTTTTCTGGGTAAGTGAGATTACCATTAGCACCAAGAGCATGTTTAGCTAAACGTAAATTGAATTTATTTCCGAGGATCCAGATATTGACGAGACATATTTTTCTGCTGCAGTCAGGTGAGAGTGAGAAGCCGTCGGAGAAATCTTCGTCCAAGCACATCAAAGATGAGGATACTGGCAAGAAAAAGGAGGCTGAGAAGAGACATAGTGACAAGGTAAGACTTGTTGTACATAATTACAATCAACTCACTAATTTAAGTGCCTTTATAAAGTCACCTGTGGTCTTATGGCACAATTATTATTCAGCTTTCCAGGTGTTTACATGCCCGTTTAAGAAACAGGCGTATTATGGGAACCAGAGTAAAAATAACAAAAACGTCTAGATAGAAGTGATAAGCATGATAAAATGGAGTGTCTAAAACAATAAACAAGCTCTTTGATCCTGGTCAAGCTCAAGGTAAAGGTCACAATTCAAAGTCAAGGTTAAATATAAGATTTAACCCCTTAACCCCTATCAGTTTGTGCTGTGTGGATGGATTTTTGTCAAGCACACGTACAGAAAGAAAGACATAGCTGTCACAATGATTCAGCGTATGTGCATAAATTAGTGCGTGTGTGCATTTGTTAGTCTGTATCAGCTTGTCCAACTTGTACCTTAATCATTCATCATGCAATTTTAAAATTACAAATGTTCATCACATGGAGAAGGCATGTTGTGTGTAACACATGTCTCCCTATCTTAAAGGTCAAGGTCAATCTAAGAGGTCGAAGGTTTAATTTCAACTTAATATAGTTTTTCTGGACTGTTACTTAAAATGTCCACCATGTGCAGTTAGTGTGTTATATGTCAGACTTGTCACCTTAACTCAAAGGTAAAGGTCACATTTAGAGGTAAAACGTCACATTTTGTCATGTGGACATTTGGCTTCTCCGCATTGTAATTTTGTCATCAGTAATTTTTTCATTAACTTTCACCACAGAGATGGCATATTGTGTGTAAGACCCGTTAGAGATTAGAGGTCAAGTCCAAACTGTTACTTTATTTATTATGCAATTTCAAAATAACTTGTCAAATATGTCTCAATACATTTAAGNCTCTGCTTAACCCTTTGAGCGCTGGAACCGGATTTTGAAGGCCTTTGCAAACAGTTTGGATCCAGATGAGACGCCACAGAACGTGGCGTCTCATCAGGATCCAAACTGTTTGCTATTCTGATAGTATTCTTTGAAAAAAATCGAAGAAAATGCTAATTTTAGAAATTCAGCAGACAACATTTTAGCAGACGACAAATTTCCCAGCATGCAAAGGGTTAACACACAATTTTTTGAATTCCTTTTTCATAGAGCCAGGCTCAAATGTATAAAGTTGTCCAATGTTTACATATTTCAGATTATGAAACGGTATAGGTTCTTTCGTTATATTTTTTATGTTCAAAATGGTTGTTTTTATTTCATTTTGGGAAAAGGAAAAGGAAAGAAGAGAACGTAAAGAGCGTGAGAAAGAAAAGGAAAGAGAGAAAGAGAAAGAAAAAGCTAGGAAGGCTGAACTGGAGAAAGAGCAGGAAAAAGAGAGGCAGAAACAGATAGAAATTGAGGAAAAGAAGGCAGAGAAAAAGGAAGAGAATGAGTCGTCAGGGGAAGAACTTGATAAGAGCATGGATGCAGATGACTTTGCTATTGGTCTGGGAATATCCTGTGTTGTGTGCAAGTAAGTGTTTAATGTTCATAAAATGATCAGCATGGTCTTATGTTAGAGTTGTAAACGCTAAACAAAGCATAATAATAATAAACATGCCGTCCATGTGCAGGTTTAAAAAAAGTAACAATACTGACCTATCTGAACTATAGATATAGTGTAAGTGATTAGTTTAAAATTGAGAGAAAATGGCTATTCCAAAGCCTCAACGATATTATGTGCAAATGCACTACCAAGCTTTTAACCAAAAGTAATAGATCTAATTGTTCTCAGCTGTACAAAGTTTTTATTCGGCATTAAATACAGCCATGCCTCCCATGGGAATTATATGATATTGTTCATGTGCAGCATAATTTTTGCGTGCATAATGTTTCGCTTTTTCAGGAAAATTGATATAGATGAAATACATGAGCACTGCTTATTTTAGACGTTAGGTTAATACAAAAATTGGAAAGTTTTTTTCAGATTACAAATTTAATTATGCAACTTTGAGAATACAAACATAGAAAGTATCTTATTTCTATCTACCAATTGTTTATAATATGGATATAACACCATGTGCAAAGATAAATTTAGGTTGAAAATTAAATGTTTGGAGATTTAGAATCATAGGTCCTCTGAACCATGATATGTGTCGTGTTCTGAGAAAACTGGGCATAATGCATGTGCGTAAATTGTCATCCCAGATTAGCCTGTGCAGTCCGCACAGGCTAATNGTTATACGTTTTTTTTCCTATAATTGTGTGCGCAATAAGTTTTCCATACGTAACGGGATCTTCATTAATTGTTTAACTTCTTAATAATTAATAGTTATTAATAAATATGTGCATGCATTATTTATTTGTTTATTAATTCCATTTTCTATTTATTATTTGTTCATGTATTAAATATTTCTACAACTTCATAAATTACAAGCATGATTTGAACTTCCAAATGGAAAATGTGTTTACAAAATGAGTATTGCTTTGAGAAATCGGGTCTTAACGCAAGTGCGTAAACTTCTATTAATTTGATATATTGTTACCCGAAAATAAGATGCACAATTCCGGACATAAAATTAAGCGTTTCTAACAGTATACAATAAATATTTGAGACTTCGTTAATTGAAATTAAATAAATCTTTGTTAATTATGATTAATTAACTTATTAAATTGAGATAATAAAATATTTCACGAGATTGTAATTTTGATTGGATTACATTATAGGTGTATTACTATTTGTTAATAACGCACAGTGTTGCAAAACCTGCAATGGTTTGAATGTTCATAACAGTTATGGGGGAAAATGTTTTGTCTTTGTAGGCATTACACAAAAACAGTACTTTGCCGCCATTCGCGGTGAAACGGACATAACGTTTGTCTGCAAGCCTTGTTCAACGTCTGCACAGAACGGAACACAGGTGGGATCCGAAGAAGTGGCGGCACTTGGCAATGCGACCGATGTCATGGAGGCAGAAGACAAGCCTGTTAATGAACAGGTATTGTACAACTTTCCATAATTTCTATTCATAGTGTATCGGGACAGTTTGGTATATTTTATTATTTTTACTAGTACTTGTCATACACCTTGCTATGGTGCGCTTCATATGTTTCAGATTTCAACGTCTGCACAGAATGTAACACAGGCGGGTTCCGAAGAAGAGACTGCACTTGGCAATGCGACCGACGTCATGGATACAGAAGACACGCATGTTAATGAACAGGTAGTTTGAAACGTTCCATACTTTCTATTCATTGTGTATCGGGTCAGTTTGGCGACATTTTGGTATATTGTATAAATTTTATATACCTTACTATGGTGCGCTTGATATGTTTCAGATTTCCTTTGTGTCGTCAACTAATGATGTTACTGATGTTTGGGGTTCTACCGCCAGTGACGCCAGTGGAATTTTGGATGAGGATGACATAAGCCGTGTTCGAGATCTTACCCTGGCAGTAAATACTACCTTCCAAGTGTAAAGCTTTGTTAATGTGTGTAAATATTGAAATAAATATTAAAAGAAAAGTATGTAGATGTATGTTTTACTTGTGTACATATTGTAAAGCTATGATACTCTGTGTAAATATATTGAAATAAATATTAAAATAAAAGTATATAGATGTATGTCTACTTGTGTACATATATAAAGCTTTGATAATGTGTATTAATAATGTAATAAAAATTAAAATATTAGTTAAAAAATATATTTTTAAAAGTACTTTAAATGTCAGTTTTAATGTGCCGATAACGTTACCATGGTATAAACAATATTTTGTGATTTTTTTTTTGTTATTTTGTGAATATTTTTCAATAAAAAGTATTAACTAAACTCTGAAAGTATTACTCATTTGTTTTTATGCATAAATAACTCATTTAGAACCCATTAATACATCAATATTTTGACTACCGTGCGAGTTGACTTAGGTACGAATTAACTTCCGTGCGAGTTGACCAAAAAACGTGCGAGTTGACTACCGTGCGAGTTGACTTAGGTACGAGTTGACTGTAAACCATCAGGAACGTTGTAATACGACTTGTTTTACGAAATTGAAACATTAAATCTAATTGGACGATTTTATTTTGTATGGACCAATCAGCAAATCGATTCCATATACTAGACGATAATGGATGAACATGGGAGGAAGGTTATTATTTAGAATTTATTATTTCTTTTTCTCTTTTAAGGAATGTCAGTTACGTTTATTGCATGATTAGTTGAGATAATATTAAATTGAAACAATAGGAAAATTTATGTATGACTACAGTTTCGTCCTTATGATGTGGTGTAGCTTAAAAATCGGTTTGACTGAGTTTTGACTTTAGATCTCCCAAAACTGCCAAAGAGACTCATTGCGATAAATTGCGTCTTTGCTCCAGGGGAGCACTGTCGTCCATATAAACGGACTCACAGAGCCTTTGATAATTTTTGCTATTGCGGCTCTGGGAGAACATATGCACCCTTTGGCCCTTCATTAACATGGGTGCAGTTCAGCGCACGGAATTCGGGCACTTCACTAAACAGACGTCGTTCGAGACAAATTGAGGAAAATAATGAATAAACTTCATAAACATGTTAAATTTACCTGAATGGCAACCTACGGACGTTATCCTGTGCATGCACCCTAAAAAACACAACGATGTTTCAACACACTATTCTCGTTGACATTTTTATGTTTTGAAATTTGGAACAGTGTATTTTGTGACAAATTTTTTAAACCGTCATCGACTTAGGCTACATCACATAACCTGATGTGCAAAATATTGGTGTACTGCGACCTAAACAACAACGACACATTTAAGTCGTCAACAAAATAACAGTTTCCAATATGGTGGATTGAGCGTACAAAAGAAGAACGAAGTCAATAAAAAGCAATTATTTCTTGCTTTAATGCAGGGAAGTATACTTATATACATCCCTGTTAAATGGTACCATTTGGATGAGTTTGTGGTTGAGACAGGTAAACTTTGATAAGTTCTTGCATTTTCAGTGTTCCTTAACCCTTGCATGGTTGATTAAACTTTGCACCCATGGGCAAGAGACAGGGCATTTCAACTCTCAGCAACCCATTGGGTTATAACTTATAAAGCTGAGAGTTGAATTATTGCAACTAGGGAGCACTGCAATAAATGAAAAGAAAAAAAAGAAAATAATAAAGTCACAGTAAATTCGTGATACACATCTCATGAATAAGAGTTAGACCAGAGCAAAATCCACACAACTTGACAAGTCTAACCAGTTCCATTACTTAAATAGATCTAGTCAATCTTATTTTATATTTTCTTATTTTGGGCTACATGAACAAAAAGAAGGATTTATTGCATCTCAATTATTAACTTAATTAAGACTGTTTTGCAGGTTGCTCCGGATGAACTAATGCCTTTTCGTGAAGACTTGGTAAGAACTTGAAGGTTATTTTATTTATTCACTAGCAAGGCCATAAACATGATGATTTTAACATTAAATCATTGTGACTGATGTCATACCCTTAACCCCTTAATGGTTGTTGACAGATATAAAAAGATCTAAATAATATTTTCACTGACGTCAATACATATAGATTAATAAGATAAACATTTAAGCCTATTTACTTCAGCCTGATTGTAACAAAAGCTGAAGGCTCATAGACTCTTTCATGGAAAGAACAAGACTTCAAGTTCTTAGTGTCTTTGACAACAGTTCGGAACTTCCTGAATTGAACCTGGGTCTTCCAGGTCACAAATCCGACAATATATTCATAATCCAAAACATCAATTTGCCCCCATACAGATAATGTTGAGCATGCAGACTTTTGTATTTGTTTTTCCTTTAGGTTGCTACAGCTGTGAAGTTCCTTCAAAACCCGAAGGTTCAACAGAGCTCCTTGGATCAGAGGAAGGCCTTCTTGCAAAAGAAAGGTACCCATGAAACATCATTACATGTATATGGTACTTGTGGGTTTATACAAAAGTTTTTTTTGTCATATCCGCTCAATAAAGCAGATGTCTGACTGTCTGTTTATGTGTCCTTAAACAACTTGTCCCATGAAGCTCTCTTAGACTTTTATGTGCATGCAATTTTCCTCTTTATACACATGTATAAAGTTGCGCAAATGTTATTATCTTACAGTAACTGCATAGAAACTCGCTTAATTTATGCTATTGTTCAATATCTATTTACTTTAACAAAATTTTTGCAACTTGGTATGTGATAACCGCATGAGACATTTGTCTTTTTTTGTGATTAACGCTAGTTTTTCGAGATGTTGTCCTCTCCTATTGATTAAATAGAGAAGTTAATTTGCCTTGACAGCACTAAGTGCATGGGGCATTAAATGTTTGTATAATATGCTGTGTGTTTGCTGGAGATTTGTTCATATTTAAATAAATGAGAAAAAAAATTATATCCACCATAATAATTTATAATACAAAGGTCCTGAGGTATGCCAGGTTTTAATAACTAAATTTCACTGCTTTGTCAATTTTTGAAGAAATTTTGTAAAACAATTTGTAGTAAAGAATACAAATTTGTCAAGGTATTCACTTGACAGTATCAGTGTTTTATGGCCAAATGGCTACTTACCATTGATCACATGATTATGTCACATGATGTAGGATTGACCAATGAGGAAGTAGAAGAGGCTGTGCAGAGAGCTGGTACCCAGAATACCTCTTTGCCAACTGGAGGTGAAAACCAGACAGGCAGTTTGCAGGGCCCAGTGGTTCCCAGCAAAGGTAAGCTCCTTGTATGATAAAAGTAAAATGCTTTATATATTCCTGTTTAGAAATGACTATCCACAATCTAATGAAATTTTCAAAAGAGAGGTCCATCAGGCCCAAAGGAGGCCATCAGGCCCTAAGGCGCTCACCTGAGATCAAAAGGAACTAGACTATTCTGAAAAAATGCAAGCTGATTTATGAAGATTGGACCAAAAAAGTGACTTTTAACATGTTTTTTTTATATTTGACCTAGTGACCTAGTTTTTGAGCTCATATGACCCAGTTTCAATCTCTGCCAAGATTTCATTGGGACAAATGTTCTGACCAAGTTTCATGAAGATTTGCCAATAAATGTGGCTATTATATAGCGTCAACAAGTTTTCCATATAGCCATATAAGGACAACTGCCCCCCCCCCCGGCGGCCATGTTTTTCAACAAATCATAGCCATTTTCAAACCCAGCCGAGCTATTGTTATAACAAATGTTCTGATCAAGTTTCATTAAGATTGGATAATAAATGTGACTTCTAGAGTGTTAACAAGGTTTTACTACATAGCCATATAAGGAAAAATGCCACGCCCCTTTGCGGCCATGTTTTTTAACGGATCTCAACCATTTTCGAACTCAGCCCAGATATCATTAGTACAAATATTCTGACCAAGTTTCATGAGCATTGGACCAAAAATGTGACTTCTAGAGTGTTAACAAGGTTTTACCATAGCCATATAAGGAAAACTGCCACGCCCCCTGGCAGCTATGTTTTGCAACAGACCAGAACCATTTTCAAACTCATCCGAGATATCGTTAGAACAAATGTTCTGACTAAGTTTCATGAAGATTGGACGATAAATGTGACTTCTAGAGTGTTAACAAGGTTATCCTATACACTAAAGCCATAGAACTCGTCCAAGATATTATTGGGACACATGTTCTGACCAAGTTTCATGAAGATTTGACTAAAAATGTGACTTCTACAGTGTTTACAAGGTTTTACTATAGCCATATAAGGAAAACTGCCACACCCCTGGCAGCCATGTTTTTTAACCAACCGGAACCATTTTCGAACTCGTCCAAGATATTATTTGGACACATGTTCTGACCAAGTTTCATGAAGATTGGACTTAAAATGTGACTTCTAGAGTGTTAACAAGGTTTTTCTATAGCCATATAAGGAAAACTGCCACGCCCCCTGGTTGTCATGTTTTTCAACCAACCGGAACCATTTTCGAAATCGTCCCAAGATATTAGTGGGACACATGTTCTGACTAAGTTTCATGAACATTGGACAATAAATGTGGCCTCTAGAGTGTTAACAATGTAAATGTTGACAACGCAAGACGGACAAAAGGCGATCACAAAAGCTCATCATGAGCACGTTGTGCTCAGGTGAGCTAAAAACAGATGAATGGAAACTTCTATGTTTTTGTCTTGCTGTAAGAGAAAAAGAAACTTGGACATTTAAATGCATCTCTCATGTACAAAGTGCTAGCAAAACTTTTGCTCTTACTTTCAATGAAATGCACAGGCTAGTACCGGACGGCACTTTACGCACATGCATTAAACCCCCTTTTCACAGAGCGAGGCACATTTTCAATTTCAGCAATAGAGAAGAGCGGATGGGTGAGATCCAGAGAGGTGCTTGGTATGGTGGCCATGGTAGCGGGAGTGTCTTATGCAGCTCACAGGCTCTACAAGGTAACAGAATTTTGTGAAATATAAAGATTATGATATTAATCCTAACATACTATTTTATCACTTTGTTAATCGTCTTTAAGGTTAAGGAAGAAGAGTGTTCCATTTCTGGTCCACAGACTAAACATGGTATCATGACTTTGTCTGTAATGATTATGAATCTTATCTTTGTCTTAGGGCTATATTCTAGAACGTCTCTCTTATAAAAATACATTAAAATGTATCACTAGTGTCAATTATATATGTTCTGGAAAATCGAATAAACTTATATAAATTTACAACTTGAAACACATGAAAATCATATTAACATTGAGTACGTTTTTTTTTTCATTTTTAGCTCCACTGGCCAGAGGCCAGCAGGGCTTATGTCATGGTCCTGTGTCCGTCGTGTGTGCGTGCGTCTGTGCGTTAACTTTTTCTTTAAACATCTTCTTCTCCTTAACTACAAGTCCAATTCTGATAAAACTTCTCTCAAATGTTCCTGGGGTGAACCTCTTTCAAATTTGTTCAAATTATGCCCCTTGGGTCAAATTTGACCCTGCCGTGGGGGTCAATAAATTGAACATATGCTTATATAAAGCCTTTTTTGTGCAAACTTTAAAAATCTTCTTGTCTATAACCATTGGGCCTAGTGCTGCCACATTTGGTATGTAGTGACATTTTATAGTTTTCTTCTTTGTTTGTTCAAATGATGCCCCTGGGGTCAAATTTGACCCTGCCCCGGGGGTCACAAAAATGAACATATGCTTATATAAAGCCTATTTTGTGCGAACTTTAAAAATCTTCTTGTCCATAACCGTATGGCATAGGGCTACCAAGTTTGTTCAAATTAATCCCCTGGAATCAAATTTGACCGTTCCCCAGGGGTCGCAAAATTGAACCGTCTGTCTGTCTGTCCGTCTGAAATTCCGTCACACTTTGCGTTTAGGTTTCAAAAAATGTGGAAAAACACTTTGCGTTTAGGTTAACAAAAATGTGGAAAAAGGGGGCATATGTCATCCTATGGTGACAAGCCTTGTTTATACATGTATATACATGACAAATATGTGTGTACATTAACCAAATAAAGTGATTGCAGCATAAACATGAATTTGATAACTAGCATAAATATGTCCAGAATATAAACCCTGAGCCCAATGAGATGTTGAAACATGTTCAAAAAATACTATTCATCAACGTACAGGAATTTCTGCGTCCATGGTTATTCGGAGGTGCGACAGACGCAAGTAGGCTGGAGGTATTGGAAAAACTTGTCATCCAATCCAACGAAAGATTGGCAAAGATAGAGGGCGCCCTTGATGATCAGAAGGGGAAACTGCAGGGTCTGTCACATGATGTAAACAGGAAGGCGGTAGGTGGCAGGGGTGTTGGTGAGAATTTAAGCCTCGTTCTGGGAAAAGGGGGTTTAATGCATGTGCGTAAAGTATCGTCCCAGATTAGCCTGTGCAGTCTGCACAGGCTAATCTGGGACGACACTTTCCGCTTTTATGGTATTTTTTTGTTTGAAGGAAGTCTTAGCGAAAATCCTGTTTTGGCGGAAAGTGTCATTCCTGATTAGCCTGTCATTCCTGATTGGCCTGTGCCGACTGCACAGGCGAATCAGGGACTATACTTTATGCACATGTATTAAACCCCTCTTTACAGAGCGCGGAACATATAGTAATTAATGATTTTTTCCAATGCTACAGAATACAGATGGCAAGAAATTTGTCAGGAATTTGTGACTGAAAATGTTGAATAAATAGAATACATTTTTACTCATATTCTACCTATTTTATGCTTACTTGACTTTTGTTTGAAGAAGTCACCATGAATCCAATGAAGGTATAAAGTTCTAACCCCAGATACATCCTGTGCAGCCTGCATGGTCTCGTATGGCACTGGCATTAACCAATTTAATTTCCCTACGGGTGTAACCGTAAGCGACTTAAGGTTTATCCCCAGCCTTTCAGTCTGTCCGTTCAAATCTAGATCCTGCCTTACCTCAAAAAGTATTTAAGCAAGGTTTATCAAACTGGGTATGTTGATAGAGGGCCATGTGGGGAAAATGAACTTTTAATTTTTTTCCTCAGACAAAAATTGTGGTATTGATGGTTACAGAAATAAGAAAGAACTAAAATCTGGATCCTTCAATAACTCGAAAAGTACTAAAGTTAGGTTAATAACATTTATGGAGATTCTGTTTTATTCGGATAATATTCAACCCAATAATGGAGCTGCTTTGACTGTGAAAAAGCTCGTGTGCCACAAGAGCTCTCAATTTCTGTTTAAGCCTTGCTCTGGGTAAAAGGGGCTTATTGCTTGTGGTTAAAGTGTCATCCCAGATTATCCTGTGCAGTCGGCACATGCTAATCAGGTACAACACTTTCCGTTTTTATGGAATTTTTTGTTTAAAAGAAATCTATTTAAAACCAAAATCCAGTCTACGCCAAAAGTGTTGTCCCTGTTTAGCCTGCATTAAGCCCCGTTTTCCCAGAGCAGGGCTCATTTTCCTTAATGTTGTAGATGGAAGGTACAGGCTGGACACAAGCAGTTCCTGGCCTCAGTGAGTTGAAGACTGAGCTAAGTTCAATCAAGGGCCTTCTGCTGAACAGGTTAGTGCACATGATGATTTGTATTTGTTTCTGAACGGAAAAAAATGTGTCCATGTCCTATAAACAATTCTTAGCAATTTCTCTGGATGTCACAATCATGTTCATGTTTTTGTACAATAATGATTTTTGGATGGTACGAATTAAAATTATAAGCAATTGTATAAAACTCTTATTTCCTTGCCGGCCCAATTAGTTTTTAATGAACTTTTATGATAGGTTTTTATTCATCAATGTTTTATCTGTTTCAAAGAAAGATTGTATATATTTGCTTAAAGTTGAATTCCTAAAATCTCCTATTAAAGCTTTATTGTATGGGACTTAATCTACACTGCCAAATTGTGCTTTATGCTGAATAACTAGAGTTGGAATTAAAATAATTTAATTTCACTTAACACATAGATTCCCTATACCGAATACAGTGAAACCATTTTATTTGTCAGACATTAATTTTAGATTTTTTGTGTAGGTCAACTTGACCAAACCTTTAACAAAAGTTTATGTTTTATTAAATATCAGACATTATATAAGAGATCCAATAACTTAAGGTCTGACAAAGGTGCCCTGTTTTATAAATCCATGCACTTACCTGTCAACAAAATGAAGACCTCACTTGCTAATTAATATGTGATCTATTGGATCAAAGTTACGGTTAAGTTCACCATTCCAAAAAATATGCTTAAATGGTTTGTTTGGTTTAAAAAAATTGAGTGATTGTTATGAAAGTACCCTCAAAACCCTAAAATGCGACTAAGGTCACTGTATTACTAAAATAAGAAAAAATGAAATAAATAATTTCTTCTCAATAACAGATGTGATCTTTGTGAAATTTCCCATGTTTCTTGTATGATATGTAGTATTCATAAAAAATATGGCGCAATATAGAGTTGTAATCATACAATGATTATGTTTTTATATGTTTCATGTTGCAGACGACAATTTCCACCAGTGCCGAGTACTACACCAATATTACCATCCTGGCAACTTGCCAGCAACTCTGGTGATGCTGATTCTAACAGGAAAGGAAGTCCTGATGGCGTTGTAGAAAGTCCGAAAATAACATTGTCAGCAACACCCAGTGGGGCTTCCCCAGAGCTGCAAGAGGCTGGGGATTCCCAGCATGTTACTCAAAATAGTATTGATGATGTCATAGATGAAACTGTTGTTACTGAAAATAACTCAAGTCACAATGAATCTGAGGATTTCACTGCAAAAAATGTAACAAGTGATTTATTGTCCGAGGATTCCCTTCACAATGGGGAAAGTAAACATTTAAATGAAAGCAGAGAAGATTTGGAGGAATCAAGTTCAGAAAAAGAATTTGCGAATCAAGACCTGGAAAATGATTAAAATGATGAAAGTCTTTATAGAATATGTGATGAAAAATCAAAATATATTTTTTTAGAAGATAGGGCAATTGATTCACCTTTGCATGTATCTGGAATAAATGATGATAGTTTAGCAATTAACTATCCCAGAAAATGTATTGAAGTTTATTTACATAGAACTGTTATTTGAGTATAGATGTGTTAAAAATATTGGCTTTATCAACAATTTATGAATAGTTATAAGACTTTTAGTTCAAATCATGTATAAGTATTTAAATTTTGTGATATGATAACATTATATAGCAAATGCAATTAACAATATTCCTTTTCTTTTTTTAATAATTGTTTTTTTTTAAATTGTTTTAACCAGTGTTAGTCAGACGATACAAGCTGTATTCAGAGTAAATCATGTGATGTCAAATAATGGAAATATATATATATAGAATCAGGACATTTAAATAAAATAATAATTAAACCTGTGTTAAATATTGAACAACTAAGATTTGTGATATTGTACATATTGGTAATAAAATTGTCATTGCTATGAATTACGTTTTCAGGGCCCTCAATCTGTAAATTTCACGGCTGAAATTCGGCCTCATTCCCCCAGCTGAAAAGTATACTATTTTCTCCTTTTGGGGGGAAAAATCCCCCCTAAACATTTTTTTTTAGCAGAAAGATGTGTCTATGATTATTATATCTCAATTCTTTTTTAATTTAATCTTGTCAAACATACAAAATTATGAAAAAAGCAATGAATATATTGCAAACATGTACAAATGTAATAATTAGAGAAAGTAAAAAAAATCCCCCAAAAAGGCAAATGCAGCGAAAATTCCCCCTCATGAGAGCCCTGGGTACCTTCCCCTGATGGCCAGCGAGGGCCCTGGTTTTAATTCAAAGAAACATTGCATGGTGAAGTATGTCAGTTTATTCAATGTGAATATACATGTACATATTAATAATCACAATAATAATGGTGAAAGCAGTGTACATACAATTATACATACAATTACCAAGTTATACATTAACTAACTGAGAGAGGTTATACATCAACTAACTGAGTGGTGATACATCAACTTACTGAGTGGTGATACATCAACTTACTGAGTGGTTATACATCAACTTACTGAGGTGTTATACATCAACTGACTGAGTGGTTGTACATCAACTAACTGATAGGTAAAACATCAACTAACTGAGAGGCTAAATATCAACTGACTGAGGTTGTACATTAACTTACTGAGAGGTTATACATAAACTAACTGATAGGTAATACATCAACTAACTGAGAGGCTATATATCAACTGACTGAGAGGTTGTACATAAACTTACTGAGTTGTTATTCATCAACTTACTGAAAGGTTATACATCAACTTACTAAGAGGTTATACATCAACTCACTGAAAGGTTATACATCAACTTACTGAGAGGTTATACATCAACTAACAGAGGTTATACGTCAACTTACTGAGTGGTTATACATCAACTTACTGAGAGGTTATACATCAACTTACTGAGAGGTTATACATCAACTTACTGAAAGGTTATACATAAACTAACTGAGAGGTTATACATCAACTTACTGAGGTGTTATACATCAACTTACTGAGTGGTTAAACATCAACTTACTGAGTAGTTATACATCAACTTACTAAGAGGTTATACATTAACTTACTGAAAGGTTATACATCAAATTACTGAGAGGTTATACATCAACTTACTGAGAGGTTATACATCAACTGACTGAGAGGTTATACATCAACTAGCTGAGAGGTTATACATCAACTTACTGAGAGGTTATACATTAACTTACTGAGAGGTTATACATTAACTTACTTAAAGGTTATACATCAATTTACTGAAATGTTATACATCAACTTACTGAAAGGTTATAAATCAACTACTGAGTGGTTATACATCAACTGACTAAGAGGTTATACATCAACTTACAGAGAGGTTATACATCAACTGATTTAGTGGTTGTATATCAACTGAGTGGTTTTATATCAACTGAGTGGTTATACATCAACTGGGTGGTAATACATCAACTGGGTGGTAATACATCAACTGAGTGGTTATACATCAACTGAGTGGTTATACATCAACTGAGTGGTTATACATCAACTGAGGGGTTATACATCAACTGAGTGGTTATACATCAACTGAGGGGTTATACATCAACTGAGAGGTTATACATCAACTGAGGGGTTATACATCAACTGGGTAGTTATACATCAACTGAGTGGTTATACATCAACTGAGAGGTTATACATCAACTGAGTGGTTATACATCAACTGAGTGGTTATACATCAACTGAGAGGTTATACATCAACTGAGAGGTTATACATCAACTGAGGGGTTATACATCAACTGGGTGGTTATACATCAACTGAGTGGTTATACATCAACTGAGTGGTTATACATCAACTGAGAGGTTATATATCAACTGAGTGGTTATACACCAACTGAGTGGTTATACACCAACTGAGTGGTTATACATTAACTGAGTGATTATACATCAACTGAGAGGTTATTTATCAATTTAGTGGTTATACATCAACTTGCTGAGTGGTTTTACATCAACTTACTTAGTGGATATACCTCAGCTTTCTGAGTGGTTATACATCCACTTTCTGAGTGGTTATACATGTACATCATAAACTTACTTAGTGGTTANCCCCGTCTTGAGGCTTGAGGGGTTTTAGGTTTTAGTAACCCTGTTTGTCCACCCATCAGTCTGCTCTATATCTCCTTTAAAGAATTTTCAAACTTAACTTCAAACTAAACTTCAAACTTAACTTAACAAACTTACTTAGTGGTTATATATCAACTTTCTGAGTGGTTATACCACCCCGTCTTGAGGCTTGAGGGGGTTTTAGGTTTTAGTAACCCTGTTTGTCCACCCATCAGTCTGCTCTATATCTCCTTTAAAGAATTTTCAAACTTAACTTAACTTCAAACATAACTTAACTTAACAAACTTACTTAGTGGTTATATATCAACTTTCTGAGTGGTTATACCCCCCCCCCGTCTTGAGGCTTGAGGGG
>VMBQ01000543.1:261973-276169 GCA_007657795.1 Dreissena rostriformis | reverse complement strand
TCATTGTTTTGTCAGTTTTGTTAAAGCAAAAAAATACATTTGATAACTGTATTCGTTTGTTGTTGTATATAATAAAAGGAATATTACGCTAGTCAAGTGTTCCAAGTGATTGTATCAGTCTCGTGGCTTGCACTATTTCGTATCACACGAGAGGCGGAGTCATCACACAAGCCACTTGACTGATACAAACTCTTGGAACAATTGACTAGCGTAATATTCCGTTTGTATGCATTGTCCGAGATGATTAAAATGACACACCTTCCATGGATTGTTGGTATATGGTGAGGATCATATTCGTCATAGTGTGATTGTCTTGCTAACGGCGCCATTCTCATTTGACCCATTTATGCCTATAGACACGACACATATACGAAGAACTCATGGTATAACTGGTACAAAGGTATATTTCACTGAATCGACGCCGTTATCAACAAAGAAGGAAACTTTCTTGAAGAATTCTGAAAAAAAAAACAGAACTTCATTTTTGCGCTTGCTGGGGAATTGGAGAGGAATGGGTTCGATGTTTACCACGCTCAAGGGGATGCTGATGTGTTGATAGTGAAGACTGCTTTACAAATTGCAGAACCAGCAATGTTGTCATTGTATGCGTGGATACGGATTTGCTAGTAATTGCCCTGTATCACATAAAGTCAACTCATAAAACAGTCGTCTTAAAGCCAGCAGCCAAACAAACGACATCAAAAGTTGTTCGGATATGGGACATTCAGAAGGCCAAACAAGTATTGGGCGGACAAACCAGAACGTTGCCAGTTTTACATGCAATATCTGGATGTGATACAACATCCCATATTATCGGCATCAGCAAAGGCGCAGCTTTAAACACTTTCCTTAAAAAAAGAGAGGTAGTTAACCATGCCTGCGATTTTCTGTCACACAGCAACAAGGATGTTGTTAGTGTGAGTGGTGAACGAATTCTTGTAGAATTATTTGGCGAATTGCCCGTTGAG
Organism: Dreissena rostriformis; assembly: GCA_007657795.1. Lineage (NCBI taxonomy): Eukaryota > Metazoa > Mollusca > Bivalvia > Myida > Dreissenidae > Dreissena > Dreissena rostriformis. Next base: position 275,201 of record VMBQ01000543.1, on the reverse strand, counting down.
ACACTGGAACCTGTTGAGGTTAAGGATGTTTTCGCAAAAGGTTATGTCGAGCACCAACTACGTTCAGGTAAAGTCATTGCCACCAACATCTGCCGCCGCTGAATACCACAGTATGAGAACGTTTTTCCAAGTTCATGAATGGATTGGAAACCTTTCGCCTACTGAATGGGGATTCGAACTGAAAGACAATAAGTTTATGCCCCAGAAAACGGATCGACGTGCTGCACCCGAGAAGCTACTAAAAATGGTGAAATGCAAATGCAAACAACACTGTGACACAAAGAGATGTTCATGTAGGAAAAACGGCTTAGAGTTGGATGCTTTCTGCGGGATACTCAGGATGTCGTGGAATCAGCTGTACAAATGTAGAGAAGTTCAACGAAACCGACTCTGATATGGATTAAAACACATGTTAATTAATGAGACGCCAATTGTACAATGACGAGTTCATTATAACACTTCAAGATTAACTAAGAGTTTGAACTGTCATTATATCCATTATTGTTACTGCGACTTTTAAAACATGTTTTACACGCAGTTATTTTAAATTTAAAGATGTACTTATTAGTGTAGGTAACATAATTTTATTGAAATTAGTATGTACAAAATAATCAAGTTTACAGATTTTGTAATAGTTACATCGTTCAACTGCATAATATGATATTTGACCTTTTAAAAGTCAAGGTCAACCATTGTGACCCAAGGTCAATGCATTATTTATATATCTTTAAACATTTAGCAAATGTGTAAACTTATTTAAGAAAAGCTATGTATCTAATACTGTCTATATAGAAAATTCACATGATTTGAAATGAAATTTCTTTGTATAAGACTACCCCACCCACTCTTTATAATTATAGAGATACAATACAACGTTTAAATAAATATTTTTATAATTATGAAAATTCTGACACATATAGTCTTATCTCATATTTTAAACAAATGTTTGTGTGTAAAAGTCTATAGATCTATACAAGACGATGATTAAATTGTTATATTCAACACTTCTCAATAAAAGCTATGTGTTATCATATAGAAATACCCCACCCACTTTTCAATTTTATATACAAAAAGGGGACAAATAGTGTGTTATAAAAGAGAATATAGTTTCTGTTACTTTTATTGTCATAATAGATTTAGATATAGCTATGTTAACATGGATATTTTATGTAAAAATGATGGGAAATGAAATACATATTACTTATAAGGAGTTTCAAAGTAGAAAAATAAATACATTCATTAGCCTATATTTGGTCTCGTTTTTTGTAATTTTAGCCAGCTTAGATTTTTCTAGACTTTTGATCTGTTATACTATATGTATTTATGATTTAAAAACACCCAAAACATTTTCTNTTAAAGAGAAACATACATTTAAGCCTCGGTCTGAAAACAGGGCTTAATGCTTGTGAGTAAAGTGTCATCCCAGATTAGCCTGTGCAGTCTGCACATGCTAATCAGTGACAACACTCTTTGTTTTATTGGAATTTTTCAATAAACTCAAGTCTTTTCTAAATAAAAATCCAGGCTAGGTGGAAAGTGTCGTCCCTAATTAGCCTGTGCGGACTGCACAGGCTTATCTGGGACAACACTTTAAGTACATGCATTTTTCCCAGAAGGAGGCTTAATTAAAAAGGAACATTCATCTTAAAAGACCATTCATTTGCCTTTTGATTCCACATACATCAAATGATATATCTCCGATATATTGCTGTTATTTATGTACATCGGGACACGGTATCAGCTGATCTGGCAAGGCCATCGCAAACAATAATTAGCGCAAGAAGGGTATTGGTAAAATATGACCCATTCTGACTTCCGAAAATGATAAACATTAACCAACATTTGCCAGGGGTACTTGTAGCAGCAGCTGTGTGTGTGGTAAATGAATATTTTTATTCCGCTGATACTTGTAGTTTTTGATACAAAATAAGGGTTCAGAAAAACTGCTAATTTTGCATAAATCATTAAATGGTGACATTCTGTTTTCGATATGGACACCAAACAATGGTCTCACTTATGCCTTTAAATTACTGATGTCCATGTTTACAACCATAAATTTCCGCTACTAATTGGGTAAGCATACCAAACATGCCAGAGTTGAATGAAACATTTATTTAAAGACGGGTTATTTATGTACAACACTAGCGCACTGGGGTTACCAGTCATACTACTCTGATTTCAACCACAAAATCACCGTTTCATCACTTGGAATACACAATCTTTAGTATAAGTCCATGGTTGGAGGACAAAGCATGGTAATGTTTAATAAAAGTTCAGTGCTGTAATGATGAACTTTGTGAATATTTAATGTGCATTTACACCAGTTTTGCTGTCACCTGTTTTATATAAATCATAAGCAAAAATAAAATAACATCCAAGGTTCAATAACCTTAGAGCAGAGGGATTTTCTAAATGATAAATACATTTGTTGACGCACTAAATTTACCCTGCATACAGATGTTTGAAAATGAAGCCAAGAAAATAAAAGGTAGTAAATTAATGAAATTACCCATATTACAAGCAAATTCGTTTAGGTGATTTACTATTCAATTTGCGTTTATAACACAGATCCCAAAATTGGCAAACATTACAAATGTCTTGTTTTGGTCTCTAAATCTTAGCAAAAATCCAGTTTAGGCTGAAATTGTCGTCCTTGATTAAACTGTTCGGACTGCACAAGCTAATCTGGGACGACCCTTTGACACACGCATTAAGCCATATTTGCCCAGAGCCAGGCTCAATTATATTTGCCTTGTTAAAGATCTTTTAGAAGAAATAAAACCTTCATAATGCTATAACAAGTTTAATAAGTCTTAATATTATGATATATTATCCTTCAAAGATTATATTAATGATAAAAAGCAATTAAATAGAGCAAAAATGATTCAATTTCAAGATTATCCGTACATCTTAGTCACAAGAACCTCATAAATTATGGCCCATTCATCCCCGAAACAATGAAGTAGTCCATTAACAAATCAAGGTATTTCTGCACGAATGATCGGAAATAACAAATGGGATGTACACAATCACACCCTAGCCTGCGTGCCAAATTCAGCCTCATAATATCCCAATACACTGTCTAAGCCGGATTGTGCATAAAGTAAATGACCTGTAAAAATTGCAATAACAAAAAATGGCTGGAAACCACGGAAATCGGACACCAAAATATATCAAAGAAAGCCCAGTTAGATTTCTGATTTATAGAATGTTAAGGCCAGTAAATCAAGCGGACCGAGATTGGAGGGAGACAGACGGCCTTTGAGGTAGGTAAATAGAAACATCACCAAGTCACTCACCTTGGTGGGAGTCAGTCAATGAGAAATGTAACATTTTGTAAGTCTTCTATGATTGATACAAATTACACATGGCCAGATAACCGGTCTCCGAGACAACAGATTAGCAGATTACGCGGGTGGAATGCCCGATTGGGTACCAGGGGAGTTCCATGGGACCCAACGGTACATAAATACATAATGACAGATGTAAGGAAATTGGTTTGAGATAGTGGCCACACATGGCGAAGGTTTTATTCTGGTCTGCTGAGGTACACAGGACACTGATCTATTTTTGGATGTCAAATAAATTATATTTGTGTTAGATTTATTGTAATTCCGTGTGCTTCTGAGACTGAATGTTATCATGCATTGTGTGAAATGCCTTAATATTCAAGCGGAAAGTTATTTCCCCTTACCTCACCTACGAATACGTCAGTGATGCCGTCCTCGCTCGAGCCATAGCATAGGGTCAGACCAAGCTTATCTGCTGACGACCTCTGTAAAACCACCTCCTGAAACGATAAATTCATGGAATCAACGCAATGTGAACATATTAACAACAACATGCTCTCAGTATTGAATAACAAAAATTATTATATGATATAAACGCAATTTCATTTCAAGTGATCAGGGAATGAAAAAAAAATTCTCAGAAGTCCAGTTTTCCAGACATTCGAAATAACGATTGTGCAAATGAAGCATTTACATCCCGTTCATCCCGTACATGCATCCTAATTCACACATTATAAAGTTATTGGCGCGCATTTCATTGTTATAATGAACGTGCGCATATAAAGGAAGTTTAAGGTAACAGGTTTTCAGTATGTAATTTAATAACATAGTTATTGACAAGAGAACCATAGAATATGATCTGATATTCTGATGTAGTAAGACATTTTGACTGAGGCAAGATTATATTCAATGGCTGTAACGAAAATAATTGTATATTGTAAACCTCTGCTTTTGTTGTAAATATCTATCCCTATTTCTATAAGTATTATTGAACACAAAAGATACCATCATAATGTACGGAGGCAATTTAAATATTATGCGCCTGCTATTAAATAGCCATGTTGGATAATTTAATATGATTAGTCAATGTAACAGATGCATGTATAGATACAAATATGAACACTTTTAAAGCATTTTAAATCAGTTTAAATGCATTCATGGAGAAATAATCCCAATAAAATATAATCCAACCAATAGATTTGAACTGGCGTGCCAAGTACAAAGTTTGTCATTTTTCTTTTCAAACTCAATCTTACAACTCGTTTTTTAATAGTGTGGAATTAACGGTTCTTAACAGTATCGTTATTATTTTGTAAATGATAAATTATATCGAAAACAAAACACTTCACAATCGTAATGTATGGTGTGTTAATTGTATTCCTTTGGTGAGATGGTAACGCCGACAATAACTTATTTTAAAATGTTAAAAATAATTGACATGACCCATACGAGCTATATGCGTATGGCCAATATTATTGTGAAAACTCACTAACTTCTCAAATTTCCAAATACGTTTAATATGTCAACGGTAACCGCTTCATAGAAAAAATGCAGATATCAAAGTTCCTTTAAGGAGCGTACATTTCGGTATATTTACCACAATGTTGTTGTTATCTTTCAAATAAGCGAGCTGATGGGATGCTTGTATTTTGAATTGCATATTAGATATGCCATGTAAAGACGCAGTTGAATATCATTGTTCACCTTTGATAGCTTTATCAAATTATAAATGTGCAAACAACGGTTGATTTGAATGAAACACGAGCTTTGTGAATCTATCCAACCGCACATTTAGCATAAAACATGTACTTATGTTCGCATCGAAATGGAAATGTATGAACTAATACCGTGTAGCAATAGCTTTATCTGGATGTCCTGCTAAATCTGGATTCTATTAATACTATTTTTATACAATCTACAACTGTAAATGCGGTGTATTACTCTTAACGAAATGGATGCTTTGTAGACAACAGCAAGAACTGATATTCGCATCAGTGGAACCAGTTTTTCATGACGTTACCACATAATCATGTTTATAATATTATTTAACGTAATATAACTTTACAATACATGTTACTTACTATATACTATTAACTTCTAACAGGATCAAACTTCCGACATAGGTTATACAAAAAATGACAAGACTGCATTTTTTTTCTATTGCGAAATAAATGTTGGAAGGACATACAGTATTCATAAGTGTTATGCAACATAGTTGACATAAGTAAAACAAACAAGACCAAAAGTACAAGTTATATTTTATCTCAAAGACATGTACTATTTTCAAATTACATATATAGTTTGTTTTCAATCAACACTTTAATACATATTTGTATGACAAGGTTACTAGTATATTGCCCTCTTTGCTCATGTGGAGAAATCGAAACTGCAAACAATCTGTTTAAATAGCCCATGCCCTCTTTCAATAAACAACCTACTCTTGGGATGCGAATACCTTACCCCTGAGCAAATCAAAACTATAATTCTTAAGGTTCAACGATATATCATATTGTCAAAACGCTTTTCATATAACTTAATTGGCAACAGCCCACCATATTTGATGTTGTCGATTGTCCTTTCGCCACTGTTCTTCGTCTTTCCACTCTGTCTAACTATTTTCCTGATCTAGCTTTCATGTATCTACATATTTGCTTTATCAGCTCATGCAAACGTCAATGTAAAACAAAACACTTCTAATTGGTAATTGCTTTAACTGGTTACATGTGTTAATTTCTTAAACGGTCGAAGAACACCTATAACGAATAATTCATATAAGTTTTAAGTAACTTGCTTTCTTATTTATTATTGTATGAATGTAACTCATAGTTCATGTTCAAAGTATCATAATAAATACTGTTTAAACCAATAGTATCTTGTATCAAAGATATTTGCGAATACACCATGTTTGGTTTAAACAATATTTATTTAGCTATTCCTATACAACATGTAAGCAATATACTACAATAAAACCATACAAGCTACATTGGACGAAATATGCTTATCATTTGAACTGCAATTTGTACATTAACATAATTGAGAAAAAAGCTCGAGGCTTATGCTGTCTCTCTTCTGTCATTTGGAAGTGCTGCTGAAAGGGTGAAAACACTTGAGCAAATTACTACAATGTTCATAATGTAAAAACAATGAATAGTGAAGAAATAAGTAGATACACGTGTACAGTAAAGGAATGAAAGAATGATAAAGGAAATAATACAAAAAAGTGTAACACGATGATGTAGATAGCGAAAGAAAGATATTATGTTTGCATACATCAGCATTATTAGTTTGTAATACTCTTTATCTAATAAAAAAGAGATAAAGTGGCAGAGTTATAGCAACTTGAGAAAGATGAGATAAGAAAAGAAACAGTAGCGGGGTGGGGAGTCGTTAGCAGGATCAGGTCTGTTCATGAGAAAGCGTAATGTTAAAATCTATGACTATACATCATTTTTCGTTACATGAGGTACGGTACATGTTTGTTTTGCTGCTATTCGCCATGCACGCCATGTTTAATATCNTAATATTAAAATATATGACTATACATCATGTTTCGTTACATGAGGTACGGTACATGTTTGTTTTGCTGCTATTCGCCATGCACGCCATGTTTAATATCAGCTTATAATTTTGCATTTGGCAAAACCAGCAAGACATCGGATGTACATGCGAACCATTTAATAAACGAATATCAGAAGCTGTTAGTGTTTAAGGGCCTTTTTTTAATTGTCATTACTATTGGTCGAAAATCCTATGTTAAGCCCGCAACACTAATGCCAGACGTCTTTTGTCTTTATAAATATGCTATAAGGCTTTTCTTATTTACATTTAAATGTTGTTAATAACCACTGGCTAGATTCCTGATGATTCAGCTTAAGTATCAATTTGTGAGTTATCTGTTTGCGGTTAATCTGATTTAAAATGGCAGGGCATGGTACTAACGAAATTGTATGTACTATGCGATGTTTGACCTCACATCTGATGACCTGTGAGCAACAAGGTCAAAACCTACTGAACACCAGAAATTCGGCCATTGTACAGAATTTTCTGAAACTCCTTTTAAAGTCTTTTAAGGTTAATAACATTTTTTATTTTTTGTCAATTGAATTGAATTTATTTCGCATATATGCAAATACTAAAAACAAGTATATATTAACAATGGCACGCATCTGAAAATTAATTGCATAATCATTAAACATACTGGATAAATTGTACACCGGCTTTGGATTGATTACATAGTATATTGTTGAAACACAGAAAGCCACATGAAACTTTGGAAGATAATACGCCGATGTCAATGAATTTGTAACCTTCTTGCGAATAAGTTTTTTTTTTAAATGATTGCGTACCATCACAAAAAAATACATCATACCATGACAAACACACATCATACAATGACAAACACACATCATACTATGACAAGCACACATCATACTAATAAACGCACATATCATGTTATTTAAATCACATCATTTCAATGAAACAGTCGATATATCAATAGTCAACAGGAGACAGACGAGGCGTTACATACGAATGTCATTAACCCTGCTTTCATGTTTATACATTTTACATGAGACACGCTTGACAGACCAACGTTTTTTAAATGGTGTCAATTATTACGAACGCATACAGAATAGTAAAATGTCAAATTATTCGGAACGTTTGCGTTTTGTTTAATTTTAACGTAGCATTGTTTTACATTCTATAAAAATTTTGTCTTGAATATAAACAAATTGAACCTCCATCTACACATGTCTTTTAAAAATCAAATGAACTGGTTTATAGTTTAAAATATAAAGTATTCAATAATTGTGTACAGAATAGAACAAAGTTTGTTTTGTTTATCAGTAAATTGTTGTGGAAAGTACAAAATATCAGGAGCGTGTATTGCTGTATGAAACGGTACGCTTCTTAAATATATGTGTGTGCGAATATTATAACATGCCATATGACAGCACATCATGTGTTTGATTAATTATAAGATAAATATTATAATAACAATACACAAAAATACAAAGCACGGCACCATATCGTTAAAAGCGAGACCATCGAGTTTAATATTTATTATTTTAATATATTCCCAACTTTGCAAATCTACGTGTTTCATTGGTTTATTAATATATTTACCATTCTGTGCATGCTTTTTATCGCATTCAGATGTAGCCTAAGCAGTTCAGTTAACTTGTGGATCTTCTCAATAAACCATCCTTATTGAACACCCTAGATTGTCAAAACTACTCAACTTTCATACCTGTTGACATTTTACAATACACGTATACAATCACCTAGACATTCGGAGTTTATTTATTTTTTAATTACTTAAATAGTTTGTGTTCCATTTCCACTTCATTGACAAAGACATGGTTCATGTGACGGAAAAGCTACTGCCAGGCGGTAACGAACATAAAACCTGCTTCGAGCAAATTGTCTAACTGCGCATGCAAAAAGAAACGAGAGCCAAAGATTTTAGGTTGGACGCACGAGGTCATAAAAAACTGAACTGTTCTGAGCACGTTCAATATTTTCTAAACGTAGTCTTAATTATTGTGGCTTCTTATCTTTTTTTTTTTTACCAGGAACCATTTTCGAACTTGTCTTACATTCCCATAAGAACACATGTTCTGATTAATTTGTTCATGATAATGGGGAAAATAATTACTTCTAGAGTGTTCACAACTGTTATTATACCCATATCAGAAAAACAAACTCCGTGGACTTTGCTTTTCAATTGACAGTAACCAGTGTTTAATTTAGCTTATATATTATTGGGACAAATAATCCCAACAGGTTGTATAAAATTGAGCGAAACATTTGGCATTATGTATAAACATCCATTTCTTTAATTTTACCTAGTCAACGTGAATTTCCCTTAGTTCCCTCGGAGAACAAGTCAAACAGAGTCAAATTAAAACTCGCCTGGTTTGAGTGTAATTATCGAAGCGTGACTAATAAACAATGCTCAATATTCACCATAGTCACCATTCTTAAAAAAGCGACATTAAAAAAAGCGATCAAACATATTTAGTAGGACACTAAACACGTATTTACCTTTAAAGAACGAATATGGAAACATGTGTTACACTGATGCAAGATTACACAAGCCAAATGATTTGGAACAAAAGTTTATCTAAGATTAAACATACAGAGGCGTAATAAACACGTTATACGAGTCTAGGATTCAGCATTTATCAGCCATTTTACAGGCCACATTTGACAGATAATGAAAATGACAATATAATTCAATGTTCTTGACTTGAAATTAGGTAATCTTTAAAGTTATTTATATATTAGGAAATCTGTTAAAACCCATATACCACTAAAACTCAACGAATATTATGTAAAATGTTTCATAAAATAAAGTAACCACATAAACAATCAGCGTTCCTTATAGCAATAGCCAAAATTTCAACGCTAGATGTGGTCTGGTAACATAGATTTAATACAATACAAAATGCTATTTTTTTTTAATGGGGAACAATATATTCAACACATGTTCATGTACCTTACTGGTCGTGTGTCGTATGAATAGATATCGTTGCGGGAAATAAAAATTGACTATATTGTGCCACAAAAACATAAAATATGCATTTTTACGGAATCCGGATAGGGCCATGTTGATTGTCGTGTGTCGACCTTCGAGGTCGACGCACGACATTCAAGCGACATTCAATATGACACTCGACATTTGAAGTCGACATGCGAAAATCATGCGACAATCAAGATTTGAGTGTCGCATATCGCGCTGGGGTTTAGAAAAAAAATATTGCAGAAAATCTTGACTGTCGACTGAAATGTCGACTGTCATATTGAGTGTCTATTGAGTGTCGCTTGAATGTCGCTTGAATGTCGTGTGTCGACCTTCGAGCGCGACACTCGACATTTGAGCGACGCACGATACGACGCGCGACATGCAATATGACACTCGACACTATATCGAGCAAATGTCGCGCAAATGTCGCCTGTCGACCTAAAATTCCCTAGGTCGACACGCGACATTTGCTCGACGCACGATACGNTATAAAACATAAGTGCAAGCACGGTGTTATAGTATCTATTTTAGCTACAACTAAAAATTGCGGCATCTCGTAGCAGCAGTAACAGCAGCAGCAGCAGCATAAGCATCAGTAGCAGCAGCAGCAGTAATAGCATCAGCAGTAGTAGCAGCAGCAGCATCAGCAGTAGCAGCAGCAGCAGTAGAAGTAGCAGAAGCAGCAGTCGCAGCAGTAGCAGCAGTTGCAGCAGCAGAAGTGGCAGCAATAACAGCAGCAGCAGCAGCGGAAGCAGCAGTAGCAGCAGCAGCAGCAGCAACAGCAGCAGCAGAAGCAGAAGTAGCAGCAGCAGAAGTAGCAGCAGCAGCGTCAGTCGTAGCAGTAGCAGCAGTCGCAACAGCAGCAGTAGCAGCAGTAGCAGCAGTTCCAGCAGTACCAGCATCAGCAGCAGCATCAGCAGCAGCAGAAGCAGCAGTAGCAGCATAAGCAGTTTCAGCAGCAGCAGCAGTAGCAGTAGTAGCAGCAGTAGCAGCAGCAGCAGCAGCAGTAGAAGAAGTAGCAAAAGTAGAAGCAGTAGCAGCAGCAGCTGTAGAAGTAGAAGTAGCAGCAGTAGTAGCAGTAGCAGCAGTAGCAGTACAAGCAGTAGTCGTAGCAGTAGTAGTAGCAGTAGTAGTAGAAGTAGAAGTAGCAGTAGTAGCAGTAGTAGCAGTACTAGCAGCAGTAGCAGTATTAGTAGTAGTAGAAGTGGAAGTAGTAGTAGTAGTAGTAGTAGTAGAAGTAGTAGTAGTAGTAGTAGTTGTAGTAGTAGTAGTAGTAGTAGTAGTTGTAGTGGTAGTAGAAGTAGTAGTAGTAGTAGTTGTTGTAGCAGCAGTTGTAGTAGTAGTAGAAGTAGCAGTAGTAGTAGAAGTAGTAGAAGTAGTAGTAGTTGAAGTGATAGTGAGATTGGTAGTAGTGGTAGTGGTAGTGGGACTGGTAGTAGTGGTAGTAGTAGTTGTAGTAGTAGTAGTAGTAGTAGTAGTAGTAGAAGTAGAAGAAGTAGTAGTAATAGTAGCAGTAGCACTGCAGTAGAAGCAGTAGCAGCAGCAGCAGTAGCATCAAAAAGCAGCAGTAGCATGAGTAGCAGTAGAAGCAGTAATAGCAGCAGCAGCAGTAGCAGCAGCAGTAGCAGAAGCAGTAGCAGAAGTAGCAGCAGTAGAAGCAGTAGCAGTGGCAGCAGCAGTAGCAGCAGCAGTAGCAGAAGTAGCAGCAGTAGAAGCAGAAACAGCGGCTGCAGCAGTAGCAGCAGGAGCAGCAGTCGCAACAGTAGCATCAGTAGCAGCAGTAGCAGGAGTAGGAGCAGAAGCAGTAGAAGCAGTATGAGCAGCAGTAGCAGCAGTATTAGCAGCAGCAGTACCAGGATTAGAATCAGTTGCAGCAGACGAAGAAATATCAGCAGCAGTAGCAGCTGTAGCAGCAGAAGCAGCAGAAGCAGGAGTAGCAGCTGAAGCAGTAGTAGCTGGAGTAGCATCAGAAGCAGTAGTAGCAGTAGTAGCAGTAGTAGCAGCAGTAGTAGCAGTAGTAGCAGTAGTAGAAGTAGTAGTAGTCGTAGTAGTAGTAGTAGCAGCAGTAGCAGCAGTAGCAGCAGTAGCAACATTAGCAGCAGTAGCAGTGGAAGCAGCACTAGCAGCAGCGGTTGCAGTAGTAGCAGCAGCAGCAGAAGCAGCAGCATCAGGAGTAGCGGTAGTAGCAGCAGAAGAAGCAGCAGCAGCAGCAGTAGCAGCAGTAGCAGAACTGGCAGTAGAAGCAGTAGTAGAAGCAGTAGCAGCAGTCGCTGCAGTAGCAGCAATAGCAGTAGCAGCAGTAACAGCAGCAGCAGCAGCGGTAGCAGCATAAGCAGCAGTAGCAGCAATAGCAGCAGTGGCAGCAGTAGCAGCAGTGGCAGTAGAATCAGTAGTAGAAGCAGTAGTAGTAGTAGTAGTTGTAGCAGTAGTAGTAGTAGTAGTAGTAGTAGTAGTAGTACTAGTAGTAGTATTAGTAGTAGTAGTAGTAGTAGTAGTAGTAGTATCAGAAGTAGTCGTAGCAGTAGTTTTAGTAGTAGCAGCATTAGTTGAAGAAGTAGCAGTAGTCGTAGTAGCAGTAGTAGTAGTAGTAGCAGCAAAAGCAGCAGTAGCAGCAGTAGCAACTGTAGCAGCAGTAGCAGTGGTAGCAGCAATAGCAGCAGCAGAAGCAGTAGAAGCAGCAGCAGCAGAAGCAGCAGCATTATGAGTAGCAGTAGTAGTAGTAGCAGCAGAAGCAGCAGTAGCAGCAGCAGTAGCAGCAGTAGCAGCAGTGGCAGTAAAAGCAGAAGTAGAAGCAGTAGCAGCAGTCGTAGCGTTAGCAGCCGTTGCAGCAGCAGCAGTAGCAGCAGTAACAGCAGCAGCAGCAGCGGTAGCAGCAGAAGCAGCAGCAGTAGCAGCAATCGCAGCAGTTGCAGCAGTAGCAGCAGTGGCAGTAGAAGCAGTAGCAGAAGCAGTAGTAGTAGTAGTAGTTGTAGCAGTACTAGTAGTAGTAGTAGCAGCAGTAGCAGCAGTAGCAGCAGTAGTAACTGTAGCAGCAGTAGCAGTGTCAGCAGCAGTAGCAGCAGCAGTAGCAGTAGGAGCAGCAGAAGTAGAAGCAGCAGCATCAGGAGTAGCAGAAGCAGCAGCAGCAGAAGTAGCAGCAGCAGTAGCAACAGTAGCAACATCAGCAGTAACAGTAGTAGCAGTAGTAGTAGTAGAAGTATTAGTAGTAGAAGAAGTAGAGGTAGTAGTAGTAGTACTAGTAGTAGTAGTAGTAGTAGTAGTAGTAGTAGAAGTAGTAGTAGTAGTAGTAGTAGTAGTTGTAGTAGTAGTAGTAGTAGTAGTAGTAGTAGTAGTAGTAGTAGTAGTAGTAGTAGTAGTAGTAGTAGTAGTAGTAGTAGTAGTAGTAGTAGTAGTAGTAGTAGTAGTAGTAGTA
>VMBQ01000543.1:230173-258293 GCA_007657795.1 Dreissena rostriformis | reverse complement strand
CTGCTTCTGCTACTGCTGCTGCTGCTACTGCTGCTACTGCTGCTGCTGCTACTGCTGCTACTGCTGCTACTGCTGATGCTGCTGCTGCTGCTAATGCTGCTGCTGTTACTGCTGCTTCGAGATGCCGCAATGTTTTAGTTGTAGCTGAAAAATTTACTATAACACCGTGCTTGCAGTTGAACCAATTACTCCCACACCGGTCGACATGCGACACTTGCGCGATATTTGCTTGATATAGTGTCGCGCGTCGTATCGTGCGTCGAGCAAATGTCGCGTGGCGACCTAGATCGACAGTCGACATTTACAAGACATTTGCTCGATATAGTTTCGTGTGTCATATCGTGCGTCGAGAGAATGTCGCGCGTCGTATCGTGCGTCGAGCAAATGTCGCGTGTCGACCTAGATCGACAGGCGACATTTGCGCGACATTTGCTCGATATAGTGTCGAGTGTCATATTGCATGTCGCGCGTCGTATCGTGCGTCGCTCAAATGTCAAGTGTCGCACTTGAAGGTCGACACACGACATTCAAGTGACATTCAAGCGACATTCAAGCGACACTCAATATGACAGTCGACAATTCAGTCAACAGTCAAGATTTTCTGCAATATTGTTTTTCTAAATCCCCAGCGCGATATGCGAAACTCAAATCTTGGTTGTCGCATGATTGTCGCATGTCGACCTCAAATGTCGAGTGTCATATTGTGCGTCGCTTGAATGTCGTGCGTCGACCTCGAAGGTCGACACACGACAATCAACATGGCCCCATCCGGATTCCGTACTATTAATACTAGTACTTCTGAATGTAAAGCAATGCAAAATTATCAAACAATTCAACCCAGATGCCAATAAATAAAACAATAAACTTGGAGTAATTTAAAACTCAGTATAGGTCCATTATGAATGTACCGTCCAAAGTCAATCCATCTGAATACACCTTTGTTTAGACCATACAAAGGTTTAATTGACTTTAAAAACAATAAAGCTGCGTAAAGCGAGAAACAAAAGAAAATCAATAAGTTAATTTGGAAATATCGTTTCTAAAAATTGGAAGGTTATGTTAAGGTGAATAATTACATTCTCGATGCGGTGGTTGTTTTTCTAATTCATGCGCATATTCACTGGCGATCTTAATAAAGCTTAGTAAGTACATTTGCATTTCATATTTAAGTATTATGTTCTTTTACTTTCCAGACAAAAATATTGAATTCAAAATTTATTTGATAACTCAATTATATAGATATAAACAAAAACCTTTCTGACTAGATACGTATTACGAAGTCAAATACAAAGAAGCAGACAATGTGAATGTCAGTAAGAACATGTTTTACAATAAATAAGTTTATTAAGAAAAATAAAAGCTGGTACAAATTTAGGATATATGTGATTTATTTTCTTTATAAGCATCTTTGTTAAAAATGCAAACAAATGCATAACATTAAAAAGAACAAAACAAACAGGAAAAACAAGTCTGGAATGCAATATAGTAGGGTATATCTTTAGATAATCATCGGTTTGAATCTGAAATCAAGGGGGTTTGCAGCCATTTCGCTGTAACTTAATCTCTGCTCTATAAAACCTTTTTATGTGAAGCACTAATGGATAGAGGAAATAATGTAACTATGCAGATGATTTAACTTCTTTTTAAGCCATGTTGCTGCCACATAACCACTAACCCACCCATGGCCGTGGCGTAGTGGATATGGTGTCCTCCTAGCGATCGGGAGGTCACGGGTTCAATCCCCAATGTGGGAGCGTTCTATAGATCTCCCCGATATAAACCAATAAACGGATTCAAAAGCATTTTAAATAAGCATTCAGGTGTCGATGTAATCGAGCTTAAATAAATCAGCCCCAAGCTATTGGACTGAGTCATTTTCTTGACCAAATAAACAGTGTTGTTTTTTGCATGTTCTTCATATACATGTATGTTTGCTGATTTGTTTGAACTGTTAAATAGTGGTACAATTATTTAAAAACATGTTTATATTAAGTTAATTTTAATTAAAAAAAAATCCTAATAGAATCAACGAAAAAACACAACATTATTGTGAGCGATACGACGCAAACGCAATATAAGCGGCCCTATCAAAAATAAATTAATGACACGTGAACATGAACAGTGTGCAGTTCTTATAACTTTAACCTTAAATGCTTTAACGCAAGAAAAATAAATACATAACTAAGCATACATTTACACAATTAATAAACTATATATGATTATACATTTTTATTAAGACTTAAGAAACTGATATGTTATTAACGCAAGCGATCTTAAATTTCTTTCGTTTCTATAGAGTAATATGTACGAGCGGCGTGACATGTTTACCTTATACTTAAACATTTTGACTACTAAACTTTGTGAGGTTAGCCGGTAAATTACCGGTTACGGCAAAAGCTTAACCGGTTTATGTTTCTTATGTAACCTCTTGCATCCATAGTTTAAACTTATCCCACCAATCCTTTTTTATTGCTTTCAGATCTTCATTTTGGAGTTCCAGACCAGGCAATAAGAAGCAACTCTTGAAGGCAAGATGAGGTAACATATCGCCATTATATTGTTAGCTCTCTACAGCTACCATAGTCGTGAATGTACAGCAAAGTGGATACAATTTATTAATTACTATATGCCGAGTGTTTACCAGGGCTCGTTATAAACGAAGATGCATTCATCGTATCCGCATGCCAAATATCGATGAAATGTGCATTATTTGATAAATATGCTACTTGCATTTCATTTACAGAAACTCCAAAATGATTCGATTCAAAAGTAGATTCTGATAGAAGTTAAGTTATATCTTATTCAACGTAAAGACAGCTACCGGAAAGGATGTTGACTCTATATTCTCCCTAATGAAAGTGCGTTCACCAAACACAGAAACCAGCATTTATTGAGAATTTCCTTCCAACTTATAAACAAATTTGATTGGTTGTTTTATATGGACCGCAAAACAAACGCATTAGGGTATGATTAAAGAAAATTGTTTTCATCCGATTCGTCTTTGGAAAACACTGACACTTTTATTTTAATGCAAAGTTATATATAATGCCAGTATGTTCAATGTTGTGCTGTATGTGATGCCCTTTGTGAAGGCAACATCACATGCATTAAATACAAGAATAACGGAAAATTACATATATTTCTCTTCTGAAAATCATTTTGGAGTTTTATCATTATTTTGATTTTCTAAGATACGTTTAACAATTGTCAGGTATTTGCATTGTGTTTAAACATGTTTTGTATTTAAATTGATCAACTGACAAGTTGTCATTCATTTGACTGACCTTACATCCGCGGTTGCTGTCGTGGATCAAAAATAATTAAGGGCTGTTAACGTTTTTATATGTGACATTTATTATAGAGCACCCAGGGTAGTACGAAAACGGTCAATTTGACGTCTGGTTATTGATTACAGAAACCAGACTTATCAAGGACATTTGGATCTTCCGAACGTTCCAACCATTTACGAAAATTCATCTGATGAATACAGACCGCAGACTCAGCCTCAGCCTCAACCTAAGCCTTCTGCGCCTCCATCAATAGTCACGAACATCGTGAGTTCATCTAATGAAAACAGACCGCATACTCAGCCTCAGCATCAACCTAAGCCTTCTGCGCCTCCATCGATGGTCACGAACCTGAGAATTGAAAGTGATAATACCACGACAACGTACGTTATAACAAATTATATAGAGATAATACACGTTTTCGAGGGCATGATCATCTGCGGGCGCTCGAAAAATCCTTTCCTGCCCGAGTGCTCAGCTATTATTGCATAAACAAATCACACATACCGAAATAAATTAAAACTATAAATGGCGCGGCAGATACCGACGCGTATTCCCACGCAGCATAGATATTATATTAAAAGGCAATTTTGAGTGGGCAAGGCCTATGTTGGTGGGGCCCCGGGCTGGGAACGAAAAAAAAAGAAGTTATGTTAAAACAAACTGTTGGGCCCCACCCCAACCCCCATCGGCCACTATCTCCTCCTACACTATTAGCACTAGAACCTTGCAACTTACACACATGGTAGCTATGAGCATATGTCCGACAATGCACTATTTGGAATTTGATCTGACCCCTGGGTCAAAAGTTATTATCGAGTGCGTCGCATGTTGTTAGTAAAATTATTTTATTTTTTAACCATTTTACCCATTTATCCACCCATAACTTTTGATCCAGGGGTCAGATCAAAATTCCAAATAGCTTAATGTCGCACATATGCTCATAGCTACCATGTGTGTAAGTTTCAATGTTCTAGTGCTAATACTGAAGGCGGAGGAAGTGTCCAGGACAGACAGACGGCGGAGATCAATACAATATCCCCACGCTTTTAAAAGTTGGGGATAATAACATTGAAAACAATATGGCTTGTTCATTCGACGTCGATGGAAAAAATAATTCGATTCTTTCATATGACGTCATACAGTTCAAGGTTGTATTTACATATGCCTCACTCGGTCATCATCAGAAATGAACGGGCTTGAACGAAACGTGAATCGCCTTGTTAATACACGATTTTTCCAGTTTAAGCCCTCCTTTTGCCAAGTTTCTGCACCCCGCCAAAGGGCATGAAAGATAGAGTTTCTGCAAAAATAAATGTTTTAGAAAATAAGTTCAAAGACATTTATATTGTTTATATCCAAAATGTGTATTGCAGTTACCCAAAATAACGATATTTCCCAATTTATATTAACTCAAACTACTATTATGGTTATTTTTGAGAAAAAAGAAGACACAATAAATGTTAATTGTCATCATGTTAGCACAAGTTGTCACTATAACGGACCATCTTTTATTTCAGATGTGCAAGCGCCTTGCGTGCAAAAGCCAAGATATGCAAAGGTATTGTACATTATATTCAACTACAAACTGTGTACTTCAATCACTGTACGTTATTACTGTATGACGTTATATATACTAAGCCTGTACACTTATATTAAAAATCAGACAGGACACTGATCAAAAGTTACTTATTCTTTTCACTGCTATGGTTTTATTTTTCAGGGCGATTTCGAGAGACTGTCAAATCTGTACTAGGCCGATATATCATGAATGGCGAAAGAGATATGATGAAATGTAAGTTACAAATTCAAATAAGAAAAAAAGAACATTTACGTTTTTTTATCATAGTAGCTACACTTTCAGTTGTATCACATTATCAGACGTACAATGCAAGCCTCGCGCTACCATAGTTCTTAGCCTCGTATGATAAACTTGATCTTTATCCAACACTCTCATAATATTCTCTATTTGTTCCACACCTATCGGATTTAAAAAATGATTTCGTAAAATAAAATATATACATGTAATGGCATGTAATTGTTTCTTTCCTAAAAGAGATTCATGTTTTATGTTGAATATGCCCATGCTGGCCTTATGTTTTATTAAAGAATGTTCTTTTTTACACAGTCGTGATCTTTGTGACTTTCTTTGTGATAGCAGTTGCCCGATTTATCGCAGGTAACTTATTTATTATTGCTTGTATGTTTATTTAGATTTGTTTCAGAGAATAAAACAAGCAAAATGTCAAAAGCATTATATACTACGTCTCTGAGTAGAATACAACTAATTATGAACTTAATTTTAAGTAAGAACAAGTAAAACAAATGTTCACAATCTGTAAAAAGCCCAACCAAACACAACCATAGGGAATTTGTTCATTGAATGTTATTTCTTTAAATCATTTATGAATTAGTAGCTGATAAACGAATCTATATGTTTGATATACATATATGGATAAAATGCAGCTTTTTGTATACTAGTAGTGTAAATATCATTAATATGATTATACTTAATACTTTCTTGATTGATGCTCAAACTCATTTCGACGTAAGAGAATTGAAAAAAGAAGACGCTATTTGCACCTATACAAGTGTTGTTATTATATGTATAGATTATTTTGTTACTTGGGCTACACAACTTTCTTTATTGCAAATAATTTTCTTTCACAATATTTCATGATCGTTATACCTGTTATATAAACAAACTACCCAACAGATTGTAATTATTAAAGTTCTAGGTTATTTAATTTGTGACCTCATTTCGTTGTACAGATTTAACCCATTTATGCATAGCGTCTAGAAAAAAGGCCTTGGCAAACAGCGTAGACCCAGCATGATGCGGCGTCTCATCAGGGTCTGCGCTGTTTGCTTAAAGGAATTTCTGTAAGAAATATTCTAAATATAGAAATAAATATACTAGACATCCCAAATTTTGGACATAAATTGATCCAATTTAGAAGGATGGGAGAGTCCACTAGGCATAAATGTGTTAAATGCTCGAAAATTGTTGTACCACTTGCACTTTAGTGATCGGTTTAGGATCAATATGACACTTTTGTGTGTCTGTAAATATATTTACACCATTTATTTTAGGTGCCACTAAACTTGGATCAGACTGTGAAAAAGAAAAGGATGTTGCAATCTATCTGTTCGTGAAGGCCAGTCTAGGAATTATTTTCTGGATGACCTATCTGGTATTTGGCATAAAGCGAGATTTTGAAAAAAACAATATTTTTATGGAGGTGTACATATACGTCGATACGTTGTTCGGATTGGCTTGGTTTATTGTAGGTATGGCGTTGTGCGTGTTTGAATCATGTATTACAAATGCGATTTCCATCAGAGTATTTTAATTATCAGACTAGAACATAGTAACAATTATTTCTCATATATGCATTTAATTTTGATTATTCGTATTTCAAATCCTCTGTCTGTGCTTTGATCGTTCCAACGCGTTGACTCCAGCTTTATAGCGTGAAGGTTTAATGATGTGGGGTATAAATTATCAAGTAGTGTATGTATACTCTGTCATGTGAGTAACTTAAAAGACTAGCAGATCAAACAAGTTAAAATTAATCAAAATCGAGCGTTTACTGAATCATACTATAAAACTTAAGGGACGTCATAACAAAATATTTATTTCTAGCGCTAGGCAGATTCCAAAATGTAAAATCGTCGTTTTAGAAGAAAGAAAACACACTGTTGTGTCTAATGAACATAACTTTAAAACTATGTATTAGTGATTCTAAACACTGTTTTAATTGTCATATTTATGATTGAGATTTCATTTGGAATTTGAAAAGTAAATAGTTTTGATGTTGTTTTTATTTTCTTTATCTATAGAAGCTCTTCTTAACTAAAATTCTTTTTGCATATTAATCAAAGTGGTATCGATTTGAATATACTTGTGTGAAACTATTATGAGAGAGTGCATGGTTGTTTAAAGGCCAGTTCCATATCTCACTCAAAATACAGAACAATAAAAACCCAATAAACCAAATAAAGGGTGTAAATGAGACACAGTCTATGAATCGATTTCGAAGCTAGCCAAACATCACATTTAGCCAAGATTTAACGATTTATCATCAGATGAACAATAACTGACCGAATAGTGTTTTCTAATCAATATTAAAAACGGTACAATCATATTACATGACAATATGAGTTTTAATATCTCGTATTTATTGAAAAACGTGTCCGCCTAGAGACATGGCAGTATTATTTATTAGCAATTTCATTAAAAATAAATACTGCAATTTGGCACTTTAAAAAGATGGTTTTACGTGGCATGTACATTTTCACACATCAGGCTGATAACATAATTATGATATTGGCCTTACTTCGAACGACATGGCTGATGCAAGCCTCGCATCTTCTTCAAATGCCGATGATTTAAGGCAATATATTTTGCAATCCCGTTATTGCCGGTATCGAGACTAAACTTTTACTATTTCAATAAAATAAACAAATATAATATATTCCAAGTGTCAACTTTTACACGTAATCTTAGAGTGGAGACATGGCTTAGCATGAGACGTTTTATCGTGCAATTTTGATGATTTGTACCAATTTATTTTGAAATCAAAATGATTCATACGCAATAAAGTCAGAGTCTAGAACACATATACACGTATTATATACCCATGTAAGAAATATGCGCAGACTTTTAAACGGTCACTGTAACCTTGACATTTGCCTTTCACTGTCATAAATGTACGTCTAAAACTCATATAGAAGAAATATGACAAGCATGATTCTCTTGATCATGACATAAGTCTAGGAAGGCGGTTAAAGTGGTGAACAAAACTTCTTTAATATCCCAAGTATTGTACTGGTCAGCACAATATTGAATGAAATGCCTACTCGTTGTATACATGATATCTATGTATGATTTATTATATTTCAGTAATGGTATGGATCTTTGGGAACTATAGTGTCATGAAATCAGAATGCCCCTTCTTTGTAAACGGCTGGAATTTCCATTTTATTAACTTTGCATTGGGTCTGACATCGCTGGACCTGATCATTTTTGCTGGGTCCTGTATTTATGTTCTGAACGCGGTTTTTGATACGGATGAAGATAACGGCAGGTCCCAGCCTTCCACGGCTCCATCGCAGGGCACGAACAGGACAAGTCATCACTGGATTTCTTTTTCAAAGCAATTTCGAAAGACTGTCAAATCTATACTAGGCAGATTAATTATAAATGATAACATAAAATGGAACAGTAAGTTACAGTTAAAAAAACTGTTTCCTTTTTTATCAATGAAGCTACAGTGTGACTTTTGTTTCACATATTTCGGAGTTCACCTATGATTTTGTAATTTGACAGGATTTCTTGTTAGAAATAAATAATATACCTGCAATGAAACATACAAACTTCTGTTCTAAGACAAATTCATGTTTTAGGATGAAAAAGCCCATGCTCGCCTTTTGTTTTATTTAAGAAATTGTTTTGTTTCTTTACACAGTCGTGATCTATGTGACTTTCTTGCTGATATCAGTTGGCCGTCTTGTCGCAGGTAACGCATTTACTATCGCTTTTTTATTGACATTTTCTTTAAGAGAATATAACAGTTATAATGTCAAAAGCATTATATACTACGGCTTTGCGTAGAATATCACTAATTATGCACTAAACGTTAAACGAGAACTTAAAGTTATACAATTATTTACAATATGTCAAAGGTAAAACCGAAAACATAACCATAGGGACTTTGTTGATCGAATTTTATGTTTATTTTCGTGATTTATGAGTTAGTAGTTGATCAACGAATCTATATTTTTGACAGAACGTAATGGTAATATGCAGTTCTGTTGTATATTGTAAATAACATTAATATGATTATACTCAATACGACGTTGATTGATGGTAAAACACATTCGGACGGAAGAGAATTGAAAAAAGTAGATGCTTTTAGCACCTGTATAAATGGTTAATATTATATGTATAGATGATAAGGTTACTTGGGCTACACAATTTTCTATATTGCAAATGATTTTCTTTCACAATATTTCACAACCGTTATACCTGTCATGTTACCAAATTACCCAATAAATTTAAATTATTCAAGTTATAGGTTATTTTATTTATGACGTCATTTCGTTATACAGAGTTAAATCCTCGAAATAGGTTGTACCTTTTGCACTTAAGTGAGCTGTTTAGGATCAATATGGTATTCTTGTTTTTCTGTGTATATATTTACACAATTTATTATAGGTGCCACTAAACTTGGATCCGACTGTGCAAAAGAAAAGGATGTTGCGATCTATCTGTTTGTCAAGGCCAGTCTAGGAGTTATTTTCTGGACGACCTGTCTGGTATTGTGGGTCAACGGACGCATGAAGCGAGATTTAGATACAAATCTATTTGTGGAGGTGTACACATACGTCGATACGTTGTTCGGAATCGCCTGGTTTATTGTAGGTATGGCGTTGTGAGTGTTTTAACTACGTATTAAACATGAGATTATGATCTGAGTACTTGCATTTGTCAAACTAGCACATAGTAAAAATAATTTCTCATTTCTAGATACGAATATAGTTTTTTTTATTATTCGTATTTCAAACTCTCTGTGCTCTTCATTGACCGTTCCAAGTCGTTGACTCCAGCTATATCAATTGTACGTTAAAGGGACTGTCCACTAGATAAAGCGTCGCGCGACGCGAAACGATATTTTGGGAACCTACGAGGATTGCTTATATAGCTAAAAAATACATCCGCTTTAAACATGAGCGTCCGTGGTCGAGTGGTCTAAACAGGTAGCTTTTTACTCTAGGACTCCAGGAATCCGGGGGTCAGTGGTTCGAGCCCTGTTGAGGGTTACTTTTTTTCCTTTTTTTAAATTGTTTTCTTGTTTTTTAACTGGAGATTTTTAGTTCAAATGTTTAAATTTATCAATATAAAGCATTTAAAGAATTTAATGACAAGCTTCAATACATGCCAAAATCTAGTGGACAGTCCCTTTAAATGATGTGTTGTATGTATATATATTCCTGTAGTGAATGGGTAAAAAGTCATTTGAATTACTTTGATGACTACCGAGTTCAACAAGTTAAAATAAAAGAAACTTAAGCGTTAACTGAAAAACAATTATAATAATATAAATGTTAAGGAACTTCATAACGAAATATTAAGTTCAAGTTCCAGGCAGATGCCATAATGAAAACTCGTCTTTGAAGGAGAACCAAAACACATTATTTTATCTTATGAGCAGCACAGTAAAAATAAGTATTAGGGTTTTAAATAATGTTTTTATTGTCCTCTTTATGATTCAGAATTCATTTGGAATTTGAAAAGTAGCTCAATATGTTTTTGAAGTATAGTTCTGATGTTGTTTTTATGTTCTTTATAGAAGCTCTTCTTAACTTAAATTATTGTTTCATATTAATCAAAGTTGCATCGAGTTCAATTTAATATTGTGACACTATTATAAGAGAGTACATGGCTGTTTAAAGGCGAGTTACGCATCGCATACAAAATACAGAACCGTAAAAAAAAAAACAATAAAACCAATAAAACAAATAAGGAGTTTCAATGAGATACAGTCAAGGAATCGATGTCAAAGCTAGCCAAACATCACATTTAGCCAAGATGTAACGTGTTATCACAATGTGATCAATTACTGACTGAAGCCGTAATCAGTGGTGTAAAAAATCTTTATCTTAGTGTTTTTCTAATTAATATTAAACATGGTACAATCACATCGCAATGCAAACATATGTATAAATATCTCGTATTTGTTGGAAAACGTGTCCGCCTAGAGACATGGCAGATTTATTTCTTAGCAAGTATGTATGTGTCAATATGGCAAGAGTAACCCCTCTAATTGCCACAGTAATAAGGGTTTATGGAAAATAATACTGCAATTTGTCACTTTAATTAGAAGGTTTTACATGGCATGTACATTTTCACACATCAGGCTGATAACATAATTGAGAGATTGACCTTACTTCGGACAACATGGCTGATGCAAGCCCCACGTCGTTATCATATGGTGACGACTTTAGGAAATTTATTTCGCAATCCCGTAACGCACACTTGAGTTATTGCCGGTATCGAGACTCAACTTTAACTATATCAATACAATTGAAAAATATCTATTTCAAGTGTCTACTTTTACACTTAATCTTAAAGCGGAGATATGACTTATTATGCAACGAGTTGTCGTGTAAATGTGATGATTTGTACCAATTTATTTCGAAATCAAATGGAATCATACGCAATAACGTGAGAGCCTAGAAACACACATATATATACTTATTATACACCCATAAAAGAACTATGGGCAGACGTTTTAACGTTTACTGTAACCTTGACATTTGCCTTTATCTCACATACATGTATGTCTTAAACTCATGTGAAAGAAATATGACGATTTTGTCTCTCTTGTCTCTCTTGATCATGACGAAAGTCTAGGAAGGTCGTTAACGTGGTAAAACAAAGCGTCTTTATTAACCAAAGTAATATACTGGTTAGTAAAATATTGCATAAAATGCCAACTCGTTGTATAGATGATATATATGTATGATTTATATTATTTCAGGAATGGTATGGATCTTTGGGAACTACACTGCCATGACATCAGCATGCCCTTTCTTTGTTAACGGCTGGCATTTCCATTTTATTAACTTTGCATTGGGTCTGACTTCGCTGGACCTGATAATTTCTGTTTTGTTCTTTGTCTATGTCCTGTTCGCGGTCTTTGATACTGACAAATCTGCGCGATTTCGAAGGCTGTCAAATCCTTGCTTGGAAGATTAATTATGAATGACGCCACAGATATGAAAAGTAAGTGACACATTCAAAACAGAAAAACAAACTTTTCATTTTTTATCAAAGTAGCTTCACTTTCAGTTTTGTTTCACAAATTTCGGATTTCAACTATGATTTTGTAATTTGACGGGATGTCTTGTTAGAAATAAAATATATACCTGCAATGAAACATACTTACTTCTGTTCTAAGACAAATTCATGTTTAAGGATGAAAAAGCCCATGCTCGCCTTTTGTTTTATTTAAGAAAGTGTTTTGTTTCTTTACACAGGCGTGATCTATGGGTATTTCTTGCTGATATCAGTTGGCCGTCTTGTCGCAGGTAACGTATTTATTATTGCTTGGATATTTATTGACATTTTCTATTAGAGAATAAATCAATTATAATGTCAAAAGCATGATATGCTTCGGCTTTGAGTAGAATTTCACTAAATATGCTCTGATTTTCAAGTAAGAACTTTGTGTTAAACAATTGTTTATAAAATGTCAAAAGCCGAACCGAACACATAACCAAATAGAGTTTGTTGATCGAATTTTATGTTTATTTCCATAATTAATGAATTAGAAGCTGCTCAACGAATCTACATTTTTGACAGAAAGTTATGGTAAAATGTAGTGTTGTTGTATAGTGTAAATATTATTAATATGATTATACTCATACGAGTTTGATTAATGCTAAAACGCATTCGGATGGTAGAGAATTCAAAACATTAGATGTTATTCGCGCCTGTACAAATGACTTATATTATATGTATAGATTATAATATCATATTGCCTACATGACTCTCTATATTGCAAATGATTTTGTTCACGATATGATACGACACGTTCACAAATTTGTCAAATTTTCACAAATTACCAAATGCATTTAAATCATTAAAGTTTTGGGTTATTTAGTTTGTGACCTCAATACGTTATATAGAGTTAAATCCTCCAAAATGGTTGTAACACTTGATGTTAGATGAGCGCTTAGGAAACAAAATGACAATCTTGTTGTTAGTGTATATTCTAACGCCATTTCGTATAGGCGCCACTAAACTTGGATCCGACTGTGAAAAAGAAAAGGATGTTGCGATCTATCTGTTCGTCAAAGCCAGTCTAGGAGTCATTTTTTGGACGACCTGTCTGGTATTGGGTAACAACGGACGCATGAAGCGAGATTTAGATACAAATCTATTTGTGGAGGTGTACATATACGTCGATATGTTATTCGGATTTGCCTGGTTTATTGTAGGTATGGCATTATGCGTGTTTAAACAACGTATTAAAAATTAGATTTTGATCAGAGAAGCTGCATTTGTCAAACTAGTACATATTAACAATAATGTGTCTTTTCTAGACATGTATTTTCTATTTGTATTCGTATTTCAAACCCTCTATGCTTTGCATGACCTTTCCAAAAAGTTAACTCCAGCTATATTAACTTTAGAGTAAATGATGTGTTGTATGTATTTATTAGCATGTGTGTATGGGTACTTTGTCATTTGACTTACTGAAAAGACTAGCGGATTGGACAAGATAAAATGAAAGAACATTACACTTACACTGAATAATAATAATAATAATATAAATGTTCTAGTGCTAGGCAGATTCCAAAATGAAAAATCGTCTTTGAAGGAGAAAGAAAACACATTATTGTATCTCATGAGCAGCACAGTACAAATAAGTATTAGGGATTTTAAATACTGTTTTTATTGTCATTTGTATGATTCAGATTTGATTTGGAATTTTAAAAGTAGCTCAATATTTTGTGAAGTATAGTTTTGATCTTGTTTTATTTTCTTTATAGAGGTTCTCCTTAACTTAAATTCTTGTTGAATATTAATCAAAGTTGAATGGAGTTGAATTTACTTCTGTGAAATTATTTCGAGAGAGTGCATTGCTGTGTAAAGGCGTGTTACGTACCGCTTATAAAATAAAGAACAATAAAAAACCCAATAAACCTAAAATGATTACAAATGAGACACCATCTAATACCCGATTTCAAAGCTAGCCAAACATCACAGTTAGCCAAGATTTAAAGATTAAGCGTTATGTATGAAACATTGCTTACCAAAACCGTAATCAGTAAAATACTTTATCTTAGAGTGTTTTTCTTATCATTATTAAACATGGTACAATAACGTCGCAATATAAGAATAGGTTTAAATATCTTCTATTCATTTGACAACGTGTCCATCTAGCGATATGGCAGTGATATTTATGAGCAAGTATTTATGTGTCAATATGGCAAGAATAACCCCACTTATTGCCACAGTTATACAGGTTTTGTGGAATAAAAAAGATGGTTTTACAAGGCATGTACATTTTCACACATCAGACTGATAACATAATTGTGACATTTCCTTTACTTCGAACGACATGGCTGATGCAAGCCTAAAGTCGTTTTCATATGGTGATGATTTTAGGCAATTTATTTCGCAATCCCGTCACGCACAATTGAGTTATTGCCGGTATCGAGACTTAACTTTAACTATTTCAATAAAATGAAATAAAATATATATTCCAAGTGTCAACTTTTACACGTTATCTTAGAGCGGAGACATGGCGTAGCAAGAGACGTGTTATCGTGTAATTTTGATGATTTGTACCAATTTATTTCGAAATCAAAATGAATCATACGCAATAACGTTAGAGCTTAAAAACACATATATACTTGTTCTATACTCATATAAGAAATGAAATATGCGCAGACCTTTAAGCGTTCACTGTAACCTTGACCTTTGCCTTTCACTCACATACATGTACGTCTAAAACTCATGTGAGAGAAAATTGACAATCATGATTCCCTAGATCATGAAAGAAGTCTATGAAGGTCGGTAAAGTGGTGAACAAAGCTTCTTAAATAACCCAAGTATTAAACTGGTCAGTAAAATATATCAAGAAATACCAACTCGTTGTATACATGATATATATATTTATGATTTATTTTATTTCAGGAATGGTTTGGACCTTTGGAAACTACAGTGCCATGAAATCAGACTGCCCTTTCTTTGTAAACGGCTGGAATTTCCATTTTATTAACTTTGCATGGGGTCTGACGTCGCTGGACCTGATAATTTCTGTCGGGTTCTTCATCTTTGTTATGTACGTGGTCTTTGATGAAGATAATTTCAGGCCCCAGACTTCTTCGCCCTCATCGATGGCCACGAACAGGACAAGTGATAATACCAAAGCAACGTACGTTATAACTAATTATACATTGTTTACAAAATAAGTTCAAAGACATTTATATTGCTAATATCCAAAATATTTATGGCAGTAACACCCAAAAGACAATATTTTCCAATATATATGCATTCTAATAAGTGTGATGGTTATTTAAAAAAAAAAAAAAGAAGACACAATAAATGTTAATTGTCATCATGATAGTACAAGTTTTCACTATTACGGACCACCTCTTATTTCAGATGTACAAGCGCCTTGTGTAAACAAACCAAGATATGCAAAGGTAGTGTACATTATATTCAAATCCTAACCGTCAATTCTTACTTCAATCAATGAACGTTATGACTAATATATAAACAGTATGTGTAATTATATTAAAACTCAAACAAGACACTGATAAAAAGCTATTTATTTTTTTGTTTTTTCAGAGCAATTTCGAGAGACTGTCAAATCTGTACTAGGAAGAGTAATTATGAATGACGAAAAAAGTAAGTTACAGATTCAAAATAGAAAAAAAAAAACTTTCATTTTTTTATCCGAATAGCTACACTTTCAGTTTTGTTTCACATATTTCGGATTTCAACTATGTTTTTGTAATTTGACGGGATGTATTGTTAGAAATACAATATATACCTGCAATGAAACATACTAACTTCTGTTCTAAGACAAATTCATGTTTAAGGATGAAAAAGCCTATGCTCGCCTTTTGTTTTATTTAAGAAAGTGTTTTGTTTCTTTACACAGTCGTGATCTTTGTGACTTTCTTGCTGATAACTGTTGCCCGTTTTGTCGCAGGTAACGTATTTGTTGTTTGTAGATTTATGGACATGTTATTTAAGAGAATAAAACAATTATAATGTCAAAAGCAATATATACTACGGCTTTGAGTACAATATCACTAAATATGCACTTACCGTTAAATGAGAACTTAAAGTTTTACAATAATTTACAATATGTCGAAAGTCAAACCGAAAATAAATCCATAGGGAAATGAATAAGTAGCTGATCAACGAATCTATATATCTTTAGTAGAAAGTTATTGTTAAATGTAGTTATGTTGTATAGTGTAAATATCAGTAATATGATTATACTCAATACTTTGATTGATGCTAAAACACATTCGGACGGAAGAGAATTGAAAAAAGTAGATGCTTTTTGCACCTGTTACGACCTGTACAAATGGTTTATATTATACGTATAGATTATTATGTCATTTTGCTACAAAACATTCTATATTGCAAATGACATTTTAACTCAAATTATACCTGCCATATTCACAAATTACCAAATACATTTAAATTATAAAATGTAAGGTCTGGATTATTTAATTCGTGATCTTATTACGTTATAGAGTTAAATTCTCGATAATGGTTGTACCCGTTGCACTTAGGTGAGCGGTTAAGGATCAATATGATACTCTTGTTGTTTTTTTGTGTGTATATATAAGCATCCTTTATTATAGGCGCCACTAAACTGGGATCTGACTGTGAAAAAGAAAAAGATGTTGCGATCTATCTGTTCGTCAAGGCCAGTCTAGGAATAATTTTCTGGACTACCTGTCTTGTATTGGGTGCCAACGGTAGCATGAAGCGAGATTTAGATACAAATCTATTTGTGGAGGTGTACATATACGTCGATACGTTGTTCGGATTTGCCTGGTTTACTGTAGGTATGGCGTTCTGAGTGTTTTTACTACGTATTAAACTGACATTATTATCTGAGTTTTGACATTAGTCAGATACAATATATTCAACACATGTTCGTGTACCAATTTATTGTTCGTGTGTCGTTTGAATAGATATTGTTGCGGGAAATAAAAATGGAATATGTTGTAACATAAAGAATAAAAGAAAGCATTTTGTCTATGTTACCAGACCAAATCTAGCGTTGAAATTTTTGCCATTGCTATAAGGAACACTGATTGTTTATGGATAAACTTTATTTAACGAAGTATTTCACGAAATATTCGTTGATTTTGAGTGTTAATGGCGCTTTAATTGGTTCGGAGCTAAACTTTGTTTTACCCATCCAGACAACTTTCGTTTTGTCGAAATTAATCTTGAGCGCTGAGTAGTGTGTGAAATATAAAAATACATCTTAAGTTCCATTGAGAGATGTTGCAGAGCCATCCAGGAGTATAGAAGTGTCGTCAGCAAATTGTGACAGTTTGCTGATTATGTAATTAATTTGTATTCCCTTAATCCTAGGATTTGACCTGAATTTGATAGATGATATTTCAGCGTAAAGTATGAAAACATAGCAAATGAGCGGATCCCCTTGTCTGCATCCGCGTTTTATAGGAAAAAAAACTGATAAAAACTCACATTGCGTGACCGCCGATACTCTGTCTTTATACAATACATTACATCATTTTTTATGTCATGGCCAAAATTTTCATAAGTAAGTATTTACGGTATTAAGAAATAGCGTAGCGAGCAAACTGTTGTTAAATTATTGTAGAGAGTAATAGGCATAAGTCGGTTACTATTGTGTGAACGTTTTCACCGACTCGTTTAAATATCCAATTGAATGTTTGTTAGTATGTTTAGACATTTCTTGTTAAAGCTACAAAGTTTGTAAAACTAATAAGATAAAGCATAGCATTCATGTGTTATGGTAGGTTTCCGCATTTTTTGTTATTTCGTGATAAATCTGTACTCCAAGGTGACAATGATTTTGCCAGTTCAGTCCGGTTCCGTGTTATGTTATTTTCGTATAGCCTATCCAGGGTGAAGGATCAACGGGGTTCACATGGGGTTTACACACGGGCTGGACAGAATGTAAACACTTTATAAGTGCAAATATCTCGAGAAATTGAAATGCATTTGAAAAAATCTTAAGTCAGCAAAAGATATTTTTTCTTACAGTTTGTGCCGATTTCTTAAGATTTAAGAATAAATCTTTGAATATGTATGAAATCGGCGAAAGAATTTCACGTTGCGTGCAGCATAAAAGTGTACATGAATGCTGTACATATTGAATGTTTGTTCAAGAACACAGGCTTATTAAATTAAGAAATTCTGATGTACTTCACATTGCCACAAGCAGCATAAAAAACTGTCTTGTATGCACTTGTTGAAATACTTAAGAAAAATTGTTTTTAAAGGTTATTTGAAAATAAGGACCACTTACCGGTGTGTTAACATCCCTTAACGTTTAATTGTGAACCTCAGAAAGCCACGTGATCCTGCACCCTGTATCATACCAAGTATAATGTTATGCAGCTGGGACATAGATCAGAGCATATAACAAGTATCCCAACATTATATCTCAGCGTCAAAATAAAAGACATTTACACCCTTGTCTGAGTGCTTTCAACTTGCATAAACACTTAAAAATATCCGTAATAACGCAAACAGGAATAATTATACGGACTTTACATCCTGGACCTCGCATATATTGTTGAATATGTGCCAGAAAGCTTCTTATTTTGTCATGAACGACCTATGTTATAAAATAAAGATCAGTGAAGATCACCAGAAAAAGAAACGATATAATTATTGATTTATTCCATTACTTGAGTGTGCATCCACAAATGATTATACCATTGTATAGGATTCTTGTTTGGGCTAGAGTTCATGACACTGTTTTGATAGGTAAATGTCAGAAGAATGTACCGATTTTATTTACACTTTCTATCCTCAAAGGCTATTGGGTAAACTAAATATATTCATGTTTATGTAAAATATACTTTTAAGATGTAATACCAGCTTAAGATGAAAATCGAATACGAGTTCATCAAACCACGCGCCCACCTATCTTGCCTGAAGGATCGTGAGCGGACAATAACCTTGTTGCGTTACTTCAAAACATGAGATAGCGCCTTTTAACTAGAACAACAGAAATCCCTTTAATTTCAAATAGATCTAAATTATTAAACAGTCATGAAGTGTTTAATTTAATTTTGTTTTCATTTGAACGATGATAGTTCGAAATGCAAAGAGTTAGAAGTGCTTATAAATCATACATTGTAGGTTTAGGTTGTCTGCAAAAGTGTGTGCATTGCACATGAAATTTGTTTCAAAAGTGCAAGTTGCTGATTAAATATTAACTTTATATTAACCGAAGCGGCAAACTCAGTGTTTATATGTTATGTGTGTATGTTACATGTAAATGTTAGTGTCATATACATACGTCTAGTTTTGGTAGGAGAATGGTAACGTTGCCTCAAATAAATGCAAAGCGGACGGTTGCAATAGTTTTTAGTTCGGGTCATGCCTGTTTCAAGTTTGAGAATTGATAACTTAAAAAAGGCTTTATTGTGATTTGTTTGGTCCAAATATCTATCGAGGGCATATTCAACACGATCACCGTGTAATTAAACGAGACCCATTAAACTTACAAATATTAAAAAAAGAAAAATAGTACAACTTACATACAAATCACTAAAACATAAATATTTAATTATTAGAAACAACACAACATAATCTTGATACGGTTTAAGCTTAAAGCTGCTAATAAAAATCAGTGTAGATCACCAGAAAAAATAATTAAAAACAATATAATTATTGACTTCTTCGATTACTTGAGTGTGCATTAAAACATGACGATATCATGTTGTAGGATTCTTGTTTGAGCGATCGTACATGACACTGCTACGCAGTCGACGACGCATCCGCCATCTTTGTCTCTGTGGATCACGTGATGTCGACTCAACATTGCCGCCAACATGTTTTCTGGTTAATTGGTGATAGAGAGTGTCGACGTAAAACATGTTCCACCGATATTTGAATCGATGACATTTGAGATCGTAAATAAAAATCAAATATGCCCAGTTAAATAAAATTAAACTTAAACTAAACCAGCAATATATTTTAATATACCATGAGGTCGTAAAGATGAAGATGTCCTGACAAAAGAAAGAAACGCAACTGTACATTTAGTCGTCCTATAGGTCCAAAGAACTGATTAGATAGACAACATACTAGTAAGTACTTGGTCACAAATTGTATCCCATGTTCATGATGTTACATTCTTGAGCGCACAAATTGAGCGGGTTAAAAACAACGCTTTGAAATAATTGATTGGTTTACCAAACGCATTTATGTTTGATTCCGGTAATTCGTTGTTGTTGTTTCCTGCGTAGTCGAAACTGTTTGAGTATCTACTAAGGTACAAAAAGTCATTTGGCAATCGCGAACATGAATTTGGTTGGCATTTATACTAAAGTATGCGTTGGTAAAGCTTGCTAGTGCATTTCCTTTAAAGGACAACTCTTGAGGTAACATGTATGTGGTAATCTGCGGTATGATGATTTTTTACATTGTCGTTTTTTCATATATTTATTTTTATATAAAAAACTTCTTAACCAAAGTATATATCATCACAATTAACACTTAAACACGTTTGTAAAACAGTCCATAAATTAAATTGATGTATTAAAAAAACTAATAACAAGAGTGCCAACTTGTCAAAAAATACGCCTGTCTAAAGGTAAGGGTTCTGTTGATTTATGAAGGATGCATTCATATGTTGTTAAAATAGTGTCATGTATCACAGTTTTAAGTTCAAAATGATACTTTGATGACTAAAACTAGTTGATTAAGGGACAGGCAATGTCTATTTGGCAAATTTGGATATTCAAGGGCCATCAACCATAAGTGCTTCAGATTATCCAGCTCGTTATCGAATTGTGTCGAGATTATATACCCACAAACATCGACACTACGATTGATGATAATACGATTAAAACTATTTGCGTTAGAGAAAGGAAAACTTTAACAGTCCAGAACAAATACGGTTTAACCTCAAACAAATTGCAATATAAATAAAATCAATTGCATCATGTAGCCTATGAATAAGTACAAATAACAAAAATATAGCCATGAAAATTCGCATCCGTTTAAGAAATGTTAATAAAAATACATAGGCTTCACAGTGTAGATTGTTATGGCCATTATTTCCCACCATACTCGCGTTTACTTTGACGAAAGTTGTCATCGGAAGTTACAACCAGAATCAAGTACGGATCCATCGGTCAAAGATTGTGATAAAAATGTAAGTAACATTGTATACTATTAACATATAAAAAGAGAAACGATGTAAAGATACAACATTGACCTTTATCCATCGTAATTATATACGCTTTGTATTAAAATTTACGCAATATTAATAAAGTTACTACGACACAATTGGTATTGTTGACGTCATAATACACGAGGATTGGTTTTTATCATTGAAACAAGATATCTATTTTTTTGTGTCAGTTTTGATTTATTATGGTGATGATTTACAATAATTCATTGGATGAGATACCAATATTATGTATTTGTTGAAACATAGAAATAATACTACACATATACAGGGTATTTATTTAAAAAAAAACACGAACTCCTATTCAAGTCATAAATTGGTTTTTGAAAATTAATCATGATTTATACGCGCCAATCATCGTTACATTAAATTTAAAAGTCATTTTAGTGCATTGTATAATAAATGCAAAACATAAACACATTTGACGAAGTGTATGCAAAGAAAGCTTGTGTCTTGTCATTATTAGCTTCATGGTGAAAGATCCAAAAACATATAATATGGCAAATGTTTAATCATTCAAGAGCCGTAATTCAGGAGTGCTTCAGTTGATCTGGCTTGCTAGGATTATATGCTCACAAACATATTCAACACGCGTCCTAATGACAGAGAAGGATAAGAGGCAAAACATTGAACCCGTATATCCGGTAATGCATACCATGCTTATTAAATGAGCTATTCGCCGTTTAAAAAAAAGTGTGATATTTCACACACAATTTGTAAGGCTCTCTAATTTACTGAACCGGATGTCAGTGAAATGAATATCAATGATACGAAAACTGACACAGTTGCTTTCAATGACTCCCGCGTGCTTGTTTAAGAATGACATTACAATTCCGATGTTGATTCGTATTCTTTGTTTAATTAATATTGGTGCTAGTCTGCAAAAAACACAAAACTAGCAAGAAATGAAATTTATTCCGTGAATGACCCAAACGTCTGACAGTTCAACATTGAGTTTTCGAAATTGTCGAAATTTAATATTCACTCGGTAATGCACAACTTTGAAGATTATTTTTCATAACAAAAAACGTCATAGCAAACATGTCTTTGTAGGCGTTGAAAACAGTTTGTTATTGCATTAATTGTGCAATATGTTGTGTTGCATTACTTGTGAAAATTGTTAGAAAATGTGTTGTTTCAAGTTAATGACATTTTTTTTTGTACCTTATTTCAACATGTTTTGAATTAAAATGTTAGGCAATGGACAGGCAAAGGTCACTTGTAATACTATTTAGTGAGCTGTGGAACAGTATTTCCAATGCCGACATGCAACAACTCGAGGTAGCCCACCACTACTGTTTGAAACGTGCCCAATGTCTCCCCACCTAACGCGCTCGGTCATGGTGCTCGGCCTTGCGGGAATGACATCCATCGAAGCGCAAATCGATCTACACAAGTTAGCGTTCCTTGGCTCACTATGCCGCGCATTCATTTCTAGACTGTGTCATTTTGATTTATGCGAAAACCGAAAAATTGGCTTCATTCCAGATATTGCGAACATTCTTCATAAACATCAATTTGAAGACTATCTAACGAGCTTTAAAATCAACAGCACAGAACAGAACAGAACTTTTATTTGACTTTAGCATAACAAACTTATCGTCATATACAGATACATGATAACTTTACAGACATGCGTGATGATTATAAATAATTACATTGTTCAAATTACATACATCAATTCATAATTCACTCATCACTGGAGACTGAGAGTGCTCTAATTGCAAGTTATAAAGTGACATGGAATACATATATAGGCATTACTACATGTGATACATTCATGGTTAACAAACAACATGTGACAAGCAAAGTACACTCAATTGTGAGTATAAGCTATAGTTCTTCTTATTAATCATGTGATAAACAAATTGTTATCTCTTTTTTGAAACATGATATACCATTGATGGCTAACTTTCTAAGTGTCGTTTTCTTACTAATATTTAGGAGCTTTACAAATTTGAACATACTAGGTCGCTTGTGATAGAATTCTGGGATATATTTGATTCTTTCTTATAGGTTTTGCTGACATATTAGTATGAAATGGTACTCATCTTCGATATCGTTACAGTAACACAAGAGGCATTGTAACCAGGTAGAATTTTCAATAATTCTACCAGAGTAGTTAATTATCTACCTTTGACCACTGTGACCAACTGTCATAGTTGACTGACTTTTAAATCATCTCAGTAAGGTGTCCATTGTGACCAATTACAACAGTTGATTGATTTTAAACCGGTTAAGCCAGATGATTTTTCCCTCTCTTTATTAAATGAGATATTCATTGTGTTCTGGACAGACAAAGAGTCAGCTGTCAATTTATTGCTTTAGTGGCAGATTTTTATATTTTCTTTAGTATTACATCTTAACAGGTTAGTAATAAGTGTATTAAACATGCAATACATTTTTGTATTTATTATATACTTTTGAATTGATTGCAAATTGCACCATGAATCTAATGTTGCAGTTTTAACCATCACGAGTCAGTGAGAAGCAGAGAGGCAGACAGACTGATGTTAAAGCCAAAACTACATTTGGTATGTTGAGATGTATTGTCTGTAGGTGTGTGTGAAAGAGAAGAAAACATAGCTTTTGTATATATTATATATCTGTGATGTTAATTGTTTTATAATATGTACTGCATAAAGAATCTTTATACATGTGTAAAGTAATATCCTTTATTGGGCCACTAGAACACATCTTGTTATTATTTGTTTGTGTGAACATAATTTACTTTCAGGTTATTATATGTTTTTCATGTATGATATCTATGTGTATGTTATTGTTTATTTTCAGGGCTTTAAAAGTCCACTTTCAAAGTCTTCTACATCTACAGTGATTCAGTAACCATACCGTGTTTCATTATGAACATTTTATAATTAACGATGAATAAATCATTGAATAAATATAATTGAAATAACTGTTGTTAGCTATACTGACTAAACAGAAATATAGACAAGTGATAAGAACCCAAAGGACACAATATTACAAATGGCGCCCAACGGGGTTTATTTCTAGTCAGTATTTTGCAACATAAAGTTTCATCGTCACAATTTTATATCGTATGTTAATATTTGATTAACATGCAGTTTTCTTTCCAAACATTTGAATCACACTTTCATAGCCGCGTCATGNTTCTCCAAAAAACTATTTCTTGTGGAGAAATTTGCGTTTTTAATGACCATATTGGGAAAACATGGATACCATCTGGAGAAGAATAGGAAATCTTATGTGAGAAGCAACTTTATTATTCTTTTTCGTGACAAAAAAAAACTAATTTCCAGCCATTTTGTTGCAATTTCTTTGCTGTGTAGAGGCCTATAGTAAGTGTATGTGGTCACATATGCATACGAATGTACTTTTAAAGCCTTATATATTATCAATAGTGCCTTTTAAACATGCTCCAGTTTTATTTCTTTTTACCAACACTATTTTGGAAAATATAAAGAAAGACTTGACAGCTTTGTTACATAAATTAATTGGTAAGGTGCAAATCGATCTACACAAGTTAGCGTTCCTTGGCTCACTATGCCGCTTATTCATTTCTAGACTCTGTCAGTTTGATTTATGCGAAAACCGAAAAATTGGCTTCATTCCAGATATTGCGAACATTCTTCATAAATATCAACTTGAAGACTATCTAACGAGCTTTAAAATCAACAGCACAGAACAGAATTTTTATTTTGACTTTAGCATAACAAACTTATCGTCATATACAAATACATGATAATTGTACAGACATGCGTGATAAATATAAATAATTACATTGTTTAAATTACATACATCAATTCATAATTCACTCATCACTGGAGAGTTAGAGTGCTCTAATTGCAAGTTATAAAGTGACATGGAATACATATATAGGCATTACTACATTTGATATGTAACGTAACATAGATTAATACATAAATTAATTATGTATCCATATATAACATAAACATTATGTTATATTTAATTACAGATAGAGGTCATCATAAGTGTTTAAAATATTGGGGTTGATTTCTTGCATGTAGAAACTGGTTCAAATTGAAGGTCAGCTTATCAACAGCAAGTAAACATGACAGTCACAAAGTGCAGATATGTGCAAATAAGCTTATCGATGAGGGAGAGATTAAAGTATAGTATAGTTGACACAAGGCCGGGTATGTTTGTATTGGTCAGGCAAATGTGTTTGTACAGTAAAGTCTCTCATCAAAAGGTTTGATAAAGCTTGTGGATATTTGGGTGGTCTGTTTATCCCGTTACCAGGGCTTCATTGATAACTGAGTTTCACAGGGCAAATGTTGGAGAAAAATAATCAGTTTGCGTTTGGACTTGGTTTGGGTTTCGAGGAGAACGGATCGGTAAAGATACAATCATGTAGTTGTCAGAATGTAATTTGTATAACCGAAAATATTAAGTATGTTAGACATTAAATTGGACTAGAAACTGATACGTGGTGTTGTTGAATATTTTATCCTACATTATGCAGAGAAACCAACATAATAGAGAGGGATCGACTTGTCCCATGCGTGACACGAGAAAATGGTAGTTAACGCAAATCTCGCCATCTTGGCAATACGCGCATGACGAGATATCGAATGATAGGCTACACACCGGTAATTTAAGAGTAATGAACATTGTTAGTAACTATGTGTCGTCCATGATCTATGAACGATTACGTGACAGATACATCCATGGTTAACAAACAACATGTAACAAGCAGAGTACACTCAATTGTGAGTATAAGCTATAGTTCTTCTTAACAATCATGTGATAATAAACAAATTGTTATCTCTTTTTTTGAAACATGATATACAATAGATGGCTAATTTTCTAAGTGTCGTTTTCTTACTACTATTTAGGAGTTTAATACATTTGAACATACTAGGTCGCTTGTGATAGAATTCTGGGATATATTTGATTCTTTCTTCTAGGTATTGCGGACATATAAGTATGAAATGGTACTCATCTTCGATATCGTTACAGTTACACAAGGGGCATATTCTTTCGTTCCTGTCAATATTATGATATTTAAAATCAACAGTGTATTCCCGTCAAAAGAGATATGGAAATCTGTCTGTAAAAAGTCAGTGCACCAACACAAAACCAGACACTGGCGAATGAGGCTAAATCAACATAACGATTTTTCTTTTTTTAAAGAAGCTCACAAGAACCTGAAACCGTCTACCATATGGAAGGTCGCGAAAATCCGCCCAGAGAGCCTCTCGCTCTAAGTTCCTGTCTCGTTTGTGCTGCAAAACACCACCTGAACAACCCAACTTATGTTTAAAGTGCACAAACCAGCACATGCGCAGCGAAGTGGTACACGCACTTTTTGAGTGGGACCTTACCGACTCGCCGACACGTCTTCAAACGTTCCTGGAAACGGTACGGTTATTAAGCGCGCCACTGCACGACCACTTACAAAACGTAGAACCCGCAACACTGGTGATGTACCTCATGGGAATGATTGATGACGTCATATCAGACTTGCTGCCTATAGAACTATACTATACCCAGCCAGAGTTCCTGATTAGCTGTGCCAATTTCTTACAATCGGTACTCGCGGTCTAATTATGACAACATTTTTACTGCCGACGACAAACCCCACGCTTGTCGACGAACCCTTATCCTGGCACTTCCGCATTTCGCTCTATTTCTCATCATGAAGTGCACAGGACGCTGATTAGGGTATCACGATGACGAGCCCAACGATTAAAGAAATGAGTTACATCATTGGGATAACTAAGGGTCACGCACAGAAACTGTTCATGAACTTATGTACATAACCATTTAACTTAATCTGTATTTATTTACATTGACTGTCATTTGTATTTATGCTATGTATGTATCATCGTTGTATCATATATATATATATATAATACAAATTTGTAGCGACGATGACAACACATAATTATTACAACCCTATAAAAGTTATTTCAACCTAGGCGGACATGTGTTTATAATTAAAATATTTAAAATTGTACGACTGTTTATTTGTTCTATACCTAGTTTTAAAAGCTATTTCTGTAATAAACAATATCTCATCAATTTCGATATCATGTGTATTTGTAAACAATTCACTACACATATGACTTTAGGTATGTACCGAGACATGTCATAGCGTGTACATTGTGGTCGTTTAATATAAAATAGAGGCTTTACTTCACGAAAGTTATTGCCAGACTGAATACGTTTGCTATATGAACATTCCATTTCACTGCGAGTGACTTCAGAGTGACATCCTGTTTATTATGTTTTAAGATACTGGTTGAATAAAATACTTTTTCTTACTGCATTCATGTACGTATTCAGTTGTGACGTAGATGATCGCCGTGCTGTAATGGATATGGTGTCCGCCTAGCGATCGGGAGGTCACGGGTTCGATCCCCATTGTGGGAGCGCTCTTTAGATCTCCCCCAAAGACACCACGTACTGGTTCTTGTCCCAGGAAACGGACTCGAGAGCGTTTCAAATAAGTAGTAAGTACTTTCTATGCAATCGAGCTTAAATAAATAGGTTTAAACTAAGTTGTTTCGTACCCAAGTGAAGCCATTTTATAAACTTAAACGACAACGTAGTAAATTGTGTCTGACACTAAACACGTAATTTAAACAAATCGCAACTTGTGTGAATTATATAGTTGTTTACAAAATAAATAAAAATGGAAAACATGTGCCAACAACCGTGTCCACTATGAAATAATACAACTTTTATGATTGTAATTTTAAAATATATCTGATCTTAAAATTGTACAATAAAATGTCACAATCACCAGGGGCGTTCCTGAGGCTTTTTCAACTATACGCACGACCGAGCAGCGAAGCTGCGGGAGGGGGTTTCCCCCTCCTCTTTCCACCTCCTGCTGGGGGGGGGGGG
>VMBQ01000543.1:122805-229985 GCA_007657795.1 Dreissena rostriformis | reverse complement strand
GTACCGAGACATGTAATAGCGTGTACATTGTGGTCGTTAAATATAAAATAGAGGCCTTACTTCACGAAAGTTATTGCCAGACTGAATACGTTTGCTAGATGAACATTCCATTTCACTGCGAGTGAGTTCATGATGACATCCTGTTTATTATGTTTTAAGATACTGGTTGAATAAAATACTTTTTCTTACTGCATTCATGTACGTATTCAGTTGTGACGTAGATGATCGCCGTGCTGTAATGGATATGGTGTCCGCCTAGCGATCGGGAGGTCACGGGTTCGATCCCCATTGTGGGAGCGCTCTTTAGATCTCCCCCAAAGACACCAAGTACTGGTTCTAGTCCCAGGAAACGGACTCTAGAGCGTTTCAAATAAGTAGTAAATACTTTCTATGCAATCGAGCTTAAATAAATAGGTTTAAACTAAGTTGTTTCGTACCCAAGTGAAGCCATTTTATTAACTTAAACGACAACGTAGTAAATTGTGTCTGACGCTGGAAACGTAATTTAAACAAATCGCAACTTGTGTAAATTATAAAGTTGTTTACAAAAAAAAAATTAAATAAATAAATAAATGGAAAACATGTTCAAACAACCGTGTCCACTATGAAATAATACAACTTTTATGATTGTTATTTTAAAATATATCTGATCTTAAAATTGTACAATAAAATGTCACAATCACCATGTATAGCAAACGTGCCGCTAATTTTGTCCCTAATTTAAAGTTCAAGATTACATTTACAGGTCGGGAATTTATAATATGGACATGACACAGCTTTTGTCAGTAAATGTTTAGCATGTTTTTTGTCAAATTTAAAGTAACTTGCCACAATTATTAAACGTAAACTTGACACAAATAATCACCGTGAACTAGACACAAATAATAACCGTGTGGATTCGGTGTGTCAAATTACACACTAGCATTGCGTCCCTCTTTCTATAGATATGGTTATATTTAAATCATAATATCAAGGACACACTTGTTTATCAAATGTCAAATAAAACTGCCTTGGTTTACTTTAACTTCATTATTTATCTATCAGCGACAACATATCTTGCTTACAGCGATAACTGTTATGATTACGGCGTGCCGCGCGCAAAATATTGTTTCCTTATGCAAATATTAGGGCCACACTTATATATCGGTGATATGTTAATGAAATTAACATTGATATGTTAATGAAATTAACATATTTTGTTAAGGCCTCGGGCATTAACTGCAAGATTTGAATGGAACCTATAAAATCACAGCTCGGAATTACGTGGTTATGCATTAATATGAACCTCGGATCATGCTGGCTGTTAGCCTCGGTATTTGTAAAAACTTAAATCATACCGACGTGTAAATTATCATACGTGGCGTCCCACTCCGTGTTATCTGATATTTTACTGTTCACACAATATGTCCTATTTATCTCGCTTACTCTTTTGATATGTCCTTATGCGACCTACTTATTGTGATAGCGTAACTGTCTATCTGTGTAAGGTTGCAAATTTAAAATAACCTGACCTTGTACGTTCAATACCAGTCTCGATTAGAAGAATGAACAAGAGTAACGAGATTTCGTTACTGTACCATGACAGTTTGTTACGTTCGCGTGTGTGTGCTATACATGCATTTCACCGACTCTGAACAGGAGGAGCGGGAAAGACATAAGAAACTTCCTTACACTGGACATAATGGCGGATACGGTATTGACAGTTTAACCATATAACAGAGTGTTTAACAGAGAAATTGAATGACTTATTTATTTGGAAACTTTGATTTTGCGATATATGAAATTATGACTGTATAACAATTCGGATTGTAGTTTACATGTTGTTGTACTATTATGGATAATTATTTGGAAATATGTCGTAAATGCATTGACCTGTTTATATGAACACTGGTTTAAAAGCATACACACATTTTGCTTCGCAGATTTCAAGTGTTGTTGATTTAAATGTGGGCGGGACCCACTTCACCACAACGCTTTCTACACTCACCAAATATCCCGACAGCATGTTGGCGGCCATGTTTAGCGGACGTCACGTGATAAACAAAGACAAAGATGGCCGATCTGTTATCGACTGTGACGGACAAATATTCCAACATATTCTGGAGTATCTTCGCTTCGGAACGCTCCCAACTGGCGACGTCGTTGAGGCCGTGTTCAAGTATTCTGAATAGTTTGGTCTGAGTGATTTATCGAATAACTTGTGTGATTTTCAACAGGTTAAATTAAGCATTAAGGTCAAAGACATGCAGCAACAATATCCCGAATATATCAAATTGGTTCGCAATGTTCTTGACGATTTAACCGCTAAATTAGTTCATAAGGATACGACAGCGTGTATTATTATTCAACAAGGTCGGCAAAATATGAACGACCATTATTGTACTAAAACATATTCAAATAATGCATCTTTAAACGCTTTAAAATTAAAGAGAATAAAAGTTTGTATTTCAAAATCCCTTTTGGATTTTGATAATTTAAATAATCAGTTGGATGCTATATTTTTCCTAACAGCAAACCACCTGCAATACCTAGGTTATGGATGTAATGTTCTGTATCATACCAGCGGTACGTACGATGAGATAGGTTGCTTCTGGCTCTGCAAGGATCATGTGCTCTCAACGTTCAATACCTTGCTTCATTTTATATTTCGGAGGGAACCAAAATAAAATAACTTTCATATGCAAAAAGTGAGATTTCTGAATGGTTTGTTATGATTTTAATCGATTGAATTTAGCTCTATTTTTATATTTAAACACGTTTAAAACCACGTAACGCTTTATACTTTGTTATACTGTTATTAGACTGATAATGTCGCCAGCATGCTTTTAACTATATACAAGTTTTTTGGTCTCCAATAACAATCCTTCTTCCAAGTAATAATTATTATGTGTCACTTTTCACAGGTGATATTTATATTGGCTTTATTCAGACAATATCTTAACACGATAACCCATCGTGTTAAGATATTGTCAGAATAAAGCCAATATAATTCTACTGTTTCAGTAAAACGTTTGAGTGTGTGGCGTTGTACACAATCTGCAAGTTATAATAATGTTTTCGGTCCA
This sequence comes from Dreissena rostriformis, assembly GCA_007657795.1. NCBI lineage: Eukaryota > Metazoa > Mollusca > Bivalvia > Myida > Dreissenidae > Dreissena > Dreissena rostriformis. Next base: position 226,920 of record VMBQ01000543.1, on the reverse strand, counting down.
ATATTTGCCTTATACTTTTATAAGAACTTGTAAGATAACGTTAACATTTATCTCGATTACTATAGTGAAAATTAAGATATAAAATTTGTTAAGTTGGTAAATACTTGTTGTTTTATTTATGTTGTAATAAGCTCAGCTGTGCATGTAAATGGACGAAATGGACACTCGTAATATACTGAAATAGAATTCAGATATGCCACACATGTCGACAGATTAAGGCAAGAGACGTCAGTTTGTATAAGAAGTATAGTTCATAGACATATCAAATAAGGGCTGAAATAAATTCTTGTACAAAACATTGATAAATATACATGTATCTGTTCTTTACCTCTGATATTTAGTTACGATGGATAGGTGTTTTGTGTTATTTTGTTCGTTGATTGCTTTCTGCTTCGCACGAATAAATGTCGGAAACGTTTCGGTGGCGAAGTCGGCAGTATGCCCACATCGAAATCCAGATGTTCCTGGTTCGATCCCAACTATGGGAACGGGTTTTCTCAAAAGATCTGACTCTTCCTATNGGTTGATCGCCTCAATACAACAAAGGGGTTGATCGCCTCAATACAACTAAGGGGTTGAGCGCCTCAATACAACTAAGGGGTTGATCGCCTCAATACAACTAAGGGTTTGATCGCCTTAATACAACTAAGGGTTTGATCGCCTCAATACAACTAAGGGTTTGATCGCCTCATAACAACTAAGGGTTTGGTCGCCTCAATACAACTAAGGGTTTGATTGCCTAAATACAACTAAGGGTTTGATACAGCCGAGCTAAGATACTATNCAACTAAGGGGTTGATCGCCTCAATACAACTTAGGGGTTGATCGCCTCAATACAACTAAGGGTTTGATTGCCTCAATAAAACTAAGGGTTTGATACAGCCGAACTAAGATACTATAGGTTTTAACAGACTGTACTTTACTTCAATACTAATGTAACCAAAATGGTGACCTCTTTTGTTAGGTACATAAGACGCAGTAGCCAGCGTAACTAAAACAACGACGTTCTTGTTTTGTTGTTTGTAGTATGAGCAATATAAACAACGCAATAGCAATCATCGTAATTACTATCGCCACCATCAACACGATGTTCGACGCAGTCTGATACATATGCGTCGCTATAAAAAAAGAAAAGAAAGGGTTTAATGCATGTGCGTAAAGTATCGTCCCAGATTAACCGCACAGGCTAATCAGTGACGACACTTTCAGCTTTTATAATATTTGTAGTGTACAGAAAGTCTCTTCTTGGCAAAAATCCAGTTAAGGCGGAAAGTGTCGTCCCTGATAAGCCTGTGCGGACTGCACATACTAATCTGCGACGAAACTTGTCACACATGCATTAAACCACCTTTTCATCGAGCAACGCTCATATTGTTACACTTTTAGATACGTAGAGAAAGAACGCTTTGCTTTTGAACATACATTTCTGACATACATGTTATCCATTGTGAGTTCTGTATGAAATCATTTCGATCCATCACTTCTTTAACGACGCGTGCTTTATTCGTACTTAAATATCGTGACAATTTACCGACATCATCTAATAGATAATGAAAATGTAATGCATTTTCTAGAGCGTTTTTCCTATTTTTGAGTNATGCGTTTTCTTGGAACCAATATGTCCAGCAGTAAAGCAAATTTTAAATAAAGTTTAATACTTTTTTTCCTGACTATGACATATAATCGACGCTTTGCACAAGTTGAACCTTCACTATTCATCAATTAAATAACTAGTTTAAATGATTTAGCACACAAACATGTGAAAAGGGGTTAAATGCATATGCGTAAAGTGTCGTCCCAGATTATCCTGTGCAGTCTGCACATGCTAATGAGGGACGAAACTTTCCGCTTTTATGGTTTTGTTTGTTTAGAGATAATCTCTTTTAAGCAAAAATCCTGTTAAAGCGGAAAGTGCCGTCTGCACAGGCTTATCTGGGACGACATGAGATATGTAAGACAACAAGTATGTAAGTACTATTAAACACACACACTCAAGCATGTTCATAATGTTTGTTTTTTAGCGTGTCAATTTCGAATCCTGGTATTCTAGTTTCGTAATATTAGTAGAAATACAAGGTTTCAAGAGCGTGTTAAATTATGACAGTAACATGGCAATATTTAAGATACGAGTTTCTCTCTGTGAAAAAGGGTATTAATAGCACATAAACATTCCGTTATCAAATTGGCGTATTGATCCGATCATATTCATAGTATTTCATATCTAAGGGAGCCAACTGTAACTGAATAAAAATGCTGTAATCGAAAGGGTATCCTCCCTTGCCATTTATTACCTTATACGTAGTGTCGGAATACGTGGATAAGATAGTTCCTTTATTTGATCACTGAGAGTATAATAATGTTGGATTAGATTTGGGCAGCGCTGTGCGAAAAAGGTGTGTAATGCATGTGCGTAAAGTGTCGTCCAAGATTAGCCTGTGCGCAATACACAGGCTTATCAGGGACGATACTTTCCGCTGTTATGACATTTTTCGTTTAAAGAAAGTCTCTTCGTATTAAAAATCCAGTTATGGCGGAACGTGTCCTCCTTGATTAGCCTGTGTGAACTGCAACAGGCTAATATGGGCGACATTTTACGCACATGCAGTAAACCCCCTTTTCACCGTGGCGCAAATGATAAGGGACAGTCACTGTGCATGAAACAGATTCAAATGTATGTAGAGCCGGTTTTTAGAAAACAAAAGCATGGATCAAGCATTAGTAATTATGGCTTTAAGTTGGTTGACATATGAATCAATGCGAAACAAGGTTTATTAAAGCTCCTATTAGCGAAAATACAATCCTGGATTAATTGAAGAATGACACGTATTTCATTCAATCCCGTGATCCAGTCATACACGTGTTGTGTGCATGATTTGCTTGTTAATTCTTCATACAATTTAATATAATTATAAAAAAAGAAAGCAAAATCAAAAAGTTAAAATTACGCAAGAAATAATTTATATATGCCTTTATATGAGTAGTAACACACTTTTACAATACAAGTTTGAGATTGCAGCATCACCGTGGATAAACATTGCTGCACATCTTCAGATAAAAAATAGAATGCAATAGTCAATCATATACATGTTCTTATTGCATATACTCGTACACACAAAACCATAATTATGACACATTACTATAGTTCATTTAAATGAGTTTTCAATGACTTAATGTAACATATTTATCAATACTTCAATCTAAAGAGTAACAGTTTCGTAGCTACGTAATGATTAAAAATAATTCTAACCTAATGCTTTCATCTTAAGTATANACTAAGGGGTTGATCGCCTCAATACAACTAAGGGGTTGATCGCCTCAATACAACTAAGGGGTTGATCGCCTCAATACAACTAAGGGGTTGATCGCCTCAATACAACTTAGGGGTTGATCGCCTCAATACAACTAAGGGGTTGATCGCCTCAATACAACTTAGGGGTTGATACAGCCGAGCTAAGATACTATAGGTTTAAACAGACTGTATTTTACTTCAATACTAATGTAACCAAAATGGTGACCTCTTTTGTAAGTTACATAAGACGACGTTCTTGTTTTGTTGTTTATAGTATGAGCAATATAAAAAACGCAATAGCAATCATCGTAATTACTATCGCCACCATCAACACGATGTTCGACGCAGTCTGATACATATGCGTCGCGCGTTTTGAAAAAAAAGGGTTTAATGCATGTGCGTAAAGTATCGTCCCAGATTAACCGCACAGGCTAATCAGTGACGACACTTTCAGCTTTTATAATATTTGTAGTGTACAGAAAGTCTCTTCTTGGCAAAAATCCAGTTAAGGCGGAAAGTGTCGTCCCTGATAAGCCTCTGCGGACTGCACATACTAATCTGCGACGAAACTTATCACATATGCATTAAACCACCTTTTCATTGAGCAACGCTCATATTGTTACACTTTTAAATACTTAGAGAAGAACGCTTTGCTTTTGAACATACATTTCTGACATACATGTTATACATTGTGAGTTCTGTATGAAATCATTTCGATCCATCACTTCTTTAACGCAGCGTGCTTTATTCGTACTAAAATATCGTGACAAATTTACCGACATCATCTTATAGATCATGGAAATGTAATGCATTTTCTAGAGCGTTTCTCCGATTTTTGAGTCGCACTTGTTTGCGTTCGTCTGCATCATATCATGCGTTTTCTTGGAACCAATATGTCCAGCAGTAAAGCAAATTTTAAATAATGTTTAATACTTTTTTCCTGACTATGACATATAATCGACGCTTTGCACAAGTTGAACCTTCACTATTCATCAAATAAATAACTATTTTAAATGATTTAGCACACAAACATGTGAAAAGGGGTTAAATGCATGTGCGTAAAGTGTCGTCCCAGATTATCCTGTGCAGTCTGCACATGCTAATGAGGGACGACACTTTCCGCTTTTATGGTATTGTTTGTATCGGTTTTTTCAAAGATAGTCTCGTTTTAGCAAAAATCCTGTTAAAGCGGAAAGTGTCGTCTGCACAGGCTTATCTGGGACGACACTTTACGCACATGCACTAATATCTATATCGTTTGTCTGTCTGTACAATTCGTTGCATTTTCAAATGGGAACCGTAAAAGAAAATCGCAACAACCAGTCATGCATGTACTGCACCAAATCATCTTCAACTTATCATAATACTTCTAAGTAATGAGATATGTAAGACAACAAGTATGTAAGTACTATTAAACATTACATCAAAATTTGCATTAAAGCAGGACATTTATCACACACTCAAGCCTGTGCATAATGTTTGTCTTTTCATAAGCGTGTCAATTTCGAATCCTTGTATTCTAGTTTCTTAATATTAGTAGAAATACAAGGTTTCAAGAGCGTGTTATATTTTGACAGTAACATGGCAATATTTAAGATACGAGTTTCTATTTGTGAAAATGGGTATTAATAGCACATAAACATTCCGTTATCAAATTGGCGTATTGATCCGATCATATTCATAGTATTTCATATCTAAGGGAGCCAACTGTAACTGAATAAAAATGCTGTAATCGAAAGGGTATCCTCCCTTGCCATTTATTACCTTATAGGTAGTGTCGGAATACGTGGATTAGATAGTTCCTTTATTTGATCACTGAGAGTATAATAATGTTGGATTATATTTGGGCAGCGCTGTGCGAAAAAGGGGTGTAATGCATGTGCGTAAAGTGTCGTCCAAGATTAGCCTGTGCGCAATGCACAGGCTTATCAGGGACGACACTTTCCGCTGTTATGACATTTTTCGTTTTAAGAAAGTCTCTACTTATTAAAAATCCAGTTATGGCGGAACGTGTCCTCCTTGATTAGCCTGTGCGAACTGCACAGGCTAATATGGGGCGACATTTTACGCATATGCAGTAAACCCCCTTTTCACAGATCGAGGCTTACTTCTATTCGCCTTTTACAAGTTCTTATTATTCCACCGTGGCGCAAATGATAAGGGAAAGTCACTGTGCATGAAACAGATTCAAATGTATGTAGAGCGTTTTAAGAAAATAAAAGCATGGATCAAGCATTAGTAAATATGGATTTAAGTTGGTTCAATTATGAATCAATGCGAAACAAGGTTTATTAAAGCTCCTATTAGCGATAATACAATCCTGGATGAATTGAAGAATGACACGTATTTCATTCAAACCCGTGATCTAGTCATACACGTGTTGAGTGCATGATTTGCTTGTAAATTCTTCATACAATCTAATATAAATATAGAAAAAGAAAGCAAAATCAAAAAGTTAAAATTACGCAAGAAATAATTTATATATGCCTTTATATGAGTAGTAACACACGTTTACAATACAAGTTTGAGATTGCAGCAACACCGTGAATAAACATTGCTGCACATCTTCAGATAAAAAATAGAATGCAATAGTCAATCATATACATGTTCTTATTGCATATACTCGTACACACAAAACCATAATTATGACACATTACTATAGATCATTTAAATGAGTTTTCAATGACTTAATGTAACATATTTATCAATACTTCAATTTAAAGAGTAACAGTTTCGTAGCTACGTAATGATTCAAAATAATTGTAACCTAATGCTTTCATCCTAAGTATATTTTTTAGCGGTGATACTAATTTTGGTAAATTATTAAGATAGCACAAAACATAGGCATCGTCAAACTTCATATAATTAAATAGGGATCAAATCAAATAGCAGCTTTAAAATACCACATCAATAATATTATCGACTTATTTGTTAGTAAATGTGTTTAAGTTAGCAGCAAAATCTGTTTGAAAAAATACTACGTTGTATCCCAATTATCATGTTCGGTTTATGTTTTAATTTGATGTGAAACATTATACCGCATCGGTGACAGACTTGATTTCCACACAAAAAAAAAATAAAAAAATAACGTATATGACGACGTTCAAATGACGACTGAAAAGTATTTGAGCGAAACAACCTTCCCTCGCTGTTTTTATAAAACTTAAGAAGGTACATAAACATAAGCAATCTTTTTATTTTGACGGTTTTTGCCGACTTTGTAATTTTTCTGACACAGCAAATGCAAAACTCGTTTAATTTAAAACATCGCATCCGCGTCGGAAGACGGACATAAACAACACAAATCTTTAAAACAACAACATGGACTAATTGGCGTTTCATTGGTAAGTGACGATTAAACAATGTATCGGTTTGTATGTGAGTATTAACTGTTTTTGAATTTTGTATTAAACATGTACTGGGACTTAGTGGTGGTTGCGAATTGCATATAACTATGATATTTAAAACAACGAGTGTGAAGATATCCAATTCTACCTGTACTATATATTTTAATGTGCCAAGTATTTGCCAAATCTGAAAGATTATTTACACAAATACCCGTTTTATCTTTAGCTGCGTGGGAATGAGGTCAAACTTTACCTTTCGTTTTGATAATCGAGTTTATTATTGATGTTTCGGTGTACCACAAACACATGTTGGTGCAATATATTGACCATGACCGATCTTATTTAATACCCTGCGAAGAGTTCAAACTACAATACAATTTTAGAAGATGCATAATAAATTAGCAAACGTAATTGCGATGTGTTTATTGCAGTTTTCGAAATTTAAGGATAAATCATAACGTGTTCCGAATAAAGTTAACAGATCTTTAAGTGGCGTACAATATGTATCGTAATCCTTATTTGTTTCGAACCAAACATTAAGTAGTATTTTTAATTCATTGTATGATCTATGCTAGTTAACGAATACATTAGGCTTTATTTTTTAGTTCTTACTTGAAATGAAGAAAACATATTATTCAAAACATTTTCGACACAAAGGAGTTCAAGTTGTCATCTTGCACTCTAAAGGTCAATAAGCACCTCGATCCGCTGGCGTTCGAAATCCAATTAGGGTTCGGTTTGATCACCGTCGAAAGGCATATTGTTGACGCCATTTCGCTATTGACCAATGAAATCCTACGTCGCTTAATTCGCGCGAACTAATGCAGTCATTATTGCTATAATGATAAAAAACTTGCAGGACCATGACTATTTACTTATTAATTTCCATAACTAGAAGGTTAATCGGGAAATGAAAATTTATCAAGTAACGCGTGTGAATTATCCAATCAGAATGCAGAGTGAAAATAAACGAGGTTGTATATACTTTTAATTACAAAATGCGGACATTCACATGTAACATTTCCTCTTTGAACACGATATACTTGAGCCTCGCTCTGTGAAAAGGGGGTCAAAGGCATGTGCGTTTCGTCCCAGATTAGCCTGTGCATTTACCGCTTTTATTGTATTTTCCGCGGAAAGTGACGTCCCTGATTAGCCTGTGCGGATTACACAGGCTAATCTTAGTAGACACCTTACGCACATGCTTTTACCCCCTTTTTCACAGAGCGAGGCTCAAATATAGGTAGTTATATTCAACTCCGATCAAGGAGTTGAATAATATTTCTGCTATTAAAACAATAGGTGATCGTTAAACAGTGGGTTGGTTCAAAACTAAAAACTATATAAAGATATCGATATTAACTTAATTGTAAATGTACCATTTATCAATGCTTTATGATTATCAACCAGTGTTGCCTTGAAGTTTTTAAAATGTCAATTTTATGAGAAAACTAAGAGGAGTTTGGTTTGCTTTCTGGTGTAATTCCGTAAACCATTTTCTCAGTAAAGTTTTAAAATAAATATTGGTTACGGGCGTATGTCAAATTGTTACTACTAGTACATAATGCGTAAAAGCTTTTCGTTGGCACAATGAAGTTGAAGCTGTAAACATAACACTACAAATACGCTTTACATTCACCTTACAATTCCTACACTGGTTATCAATATGCATTGTCAATAATGTTCTTTAATAAAGTCAAGCGTCCCAAGAGCAAACAGCTGCCTTTACAAAATAAATGCGTTACCGCGCCAGCTGCGTTATACGTTACAGAAGTATTTCACACTGCTTCACCGCAGGAAACCCGATACCTTGTGATCAGCGTAATATCATTCGAGCAGCAATGTGTATTTCTGCATGAACTTACATAGGGTAAGTAAATTAAAAAAATTAGAAATTTTCTAAGTCCTATTTGAAACAACTATGTATTAACATTGATAACAAAGGTATTGGCCTACATGTAGAAAAAATCTTGATAAATTTTCGTAAAAAATGAGCGAAATGTGGCTCTTTGAAGTAGAAGATCGGGTAAAATGGACTATTTTCAGGCATTTAGGGGAGAAAAACTGCTTTAATTTGCAAGTCATTACAATAATTAAAGGATTTAGACAAACTTACACATGTCTGCCATAACCTCTTAGCAGGGTTTCTCCAAAAAACTATTTCTTGTGGAGAAATTTGCGTTTTTAATGACCATGTTGGGAAAACATGGATACCATCTGGAGAAGAATAGGAAATCTTATGTGAGCAGCAACTTTATTATTCTTTTTCGTGACAAAAAACCTAATTTCCAGCCATTTTGTTGCAATTTCTTTCCTGTGTAGAGGCCTATAGTAAGTGTATGTGGGCACATATGCATACGAATGTACTTTTAATGACTTATATATTATCAATAGTGCTTTTTCAACATGCTCCCGTTTTATTTCTTTTTACCAACACTATTTTGGAAAATATAAAGATAGACTTGACAGCTTTGTCACATAAATTAATTGGTTAGGTACATATAATGATGTTTTAATAAGTGTATATAGGGGTTGTATGTATAATATTTAAATGTGGCGTGTTCTGAGCTTTTTGGTACTAATTCGAAAAGCGTCATAATCGGCACAGACTGGCCATGGAAGGAATTGTCTATCAAACAAATAGTTGATTTTGACCTTTTAATTTCAATGAGCTAACTTGTTACTACCCTTTTAACGAATTTGGCCATGGCTAGTTTATAGACATAAACAAGACTTCAACACATGTGGATACCGATTTAAGCTTGATGCTATTAATATTATTAGGATTTAACTATGGTTTCATGTACACAATAATAACAAAAAACAACAACATATTTTCATACGAAAACGAAAGTAAAATTGGCTACCATGACCTTTCAAAGTTCGTGTGATATTTTGTTTACACATTACAGTTTAATTTAATNTTTATGCACCATGTTTTACAAATTGTTAAAATATGAAATGAATGAATGAATGAAAAAGTGTACGTTTGTCGTGCACGTGCGTGTCTTGGCTAGTGAATTTGTTTTGTGTCACTGTTTGTCCATTTATTACTCGCCATAAATAAAGCTCCGCATTTAATAAAAATGTTTCTATCCTTCTGGAGCAGCTGTTATTTTACTCGAGTTGCATTTGAATTATGGAAAAACAATCGACGTATGTGTTCGGCAAGTAAGAGATCTTAAACACGGATAGCTTTTTCAGCATTAAGCAACTTGAAATTGAATTGTAATATAACTTAAATCATACGGTAAATTAATTGTTATTTTAGTCACACCCTCGCTTTTGTATATTTTCTATTTATTAAAATGAAAAGGCTCAGGTTATCAACGTTTTTGTTTCATGTGGTGTTTTTCATTTTGCTGCGTGGTGCATTTCAAACACTTATTAACGACGCTCTGATACATCTGGGCCATTTTCGGATGGGATTGCATCGTGATGCACGTGCAAATCGATATATGCAAATTTCATAGAGTTGTGTTCGCATATTTTATGTCTCTTTGACCGATCTGATTAAAACGTATATTTATTTTAGTTATCGTTTTCATTCAATTAAAGCTTATTGGTATGCAGTAAGACGCTACTCGTACCGCACGTGAAACACATGTTTGAAACGCACATCTAACGAAATAAAACGAATGTTTGCTCTTCTATTTTAATCATAATATTAATATTGTATGTATTTGACTTGTTGAGCTTCTTAAGGCACGACAGACTATCGTGCGTATCATCCGGAAACTTGAATACAATGTAGGCCTGTATACGTGAAAGGAGAAAACCAGTATTTAACATATTAGCATATTATGGGTTATCAATGAGATATATGTGTCAAAATGTCACCATGGTAATTCGTTCATCTACATAATATTGATCAACCAGAAACATTTTATGTTATGCCCGTTCTATCGTGTTAAACTGTTTTTTTTTAAGAATTGTATTCTGAATGGTGCAGATCATAGGCACCTTATTGAAGCGCTTGCTTGTCTTATTTACAAAGAATTAACAAATTGTTTTGAAAACCTTAGTAACAATGTTTCCAACTTTTGAAATACTGAGGCGGAATAGTAATGTTTAGATAATGATTTTAACTTCTGCATTTGTAGAACTTGACGTACCTATATCTGTCGAAGTAGTAAAAAAAACATCTGACATAAAAATAATCATCTAATAGTGATTGTATTTTGAACGAATATTTTATTGAACGCATTGATATTTTATCTGCCCATTTGTTTGACTTCATTAACGTGTTTTATTTTGCATGTTGTATGTTTTTCGTTAAATGGACAGAAGGGGCGATAATCCCTTTGCATAAACAGGTTATATTTATGATGTTAATAACTATAGAAGGATTACTTTAGTAAGTTTCTTTTCAAATTATTTATCACGATTTGAAGGAAGCGAATTGAAACGTTTTGCAATGAAGATACTTCTATTTCGAATGCGCATTTCGGATTTAGGAAAGGTTGGGAAAGGTTATTCAGCTAGTGATGCTATTTATTTATTGATGTCGATTGTATAAAAAATATTAAAATGAAAATAAACGTGTGTATGTTATATACGTCGATATGTTAATATGTTTTGATAGTATATACCGCAGTGCATTAATGTTGAACATGTTTATGCCTGGTATGTAAGAAAAATTGCTTAGATTAGTGAAGGATATATATTCACATGTTAAGTCACGCGTTAAATCATGTTCACCGTATTCACATTATTTAAGATATGCGGTTTGACTCAGAAAAAGGGAGGTAATGTCGCCGATTTTGATTTCTTTATTAGTTGAGAACTTTGAATTTTGCCTGCAAGATAACTCTGGTTTGAATATAAATGATATTGTTTTGATTTTAGAGGAGGGAGTATTAAAAGAAAAGGACCAATTGGCAAACGATGGTAATGACATTAAAGTGGTTAATAACTTTGACTCATTGTTTATATTAAATGACTTTGACATAAAACGAAACAATATTTTGTCAGTTGTTTTTACTATTTTGCGGGTTTTATATTAATTTATGCTTCAAAAGTATGGGGTTTCACAAAATCATATGATATTGAACGCATACATTTAAAATCTTGTAAACGATTGCTACATGTTAAAATAAATAGATGTAGTTTTGCTGTTTGTGAAGAAAAAGATAGATATCCATTGTTTGTAAACAGGTATGTTAACAATCTAATGTTTTGTTGGAAAATTATTAAAATTGACAATATCATAAAGCAAATTGTTTACAAACAAGCTTTGAACGATTGTAACAAATTTGGTCTCTAATGTCAATATCACGCTAAAAAATGATTTGGTTATGTATTTGAAATTCCAAACGTTGTGCAAGTTCATATGCAGACTTGTTGACAGCTTTAAAAACGAATGATGTGGCAAAATGAATAACAGTTCTGTATTAGATATGTATACAGATTTAAAAACCTGTTTGGAATATGAAGAATATTTAGACTTACTTCATAGACGTCTGCGATTATTTTTGAACGATTACGAGTCTCTGCCCACTCGTTGATAATCCAAACTGCTGGCAGAAACGCTTAGAATAACTTTCTTTCCAAGAAATGAACGTTATTGTTTGTGCTGTGTTGACTTAGATTCAGAAGACGAATACCATGTTATATGAATATGCCGCTACTACTGATCTTAGAACAAATATATTAGCCGTATTTTTTATATCAACACATCTGTGTATAAATTCCACAAATTATTATTTTCGTGTGACAAAACAGTATTTTTTGTAATGTTTGTAAATATATCAAACAAGCTTTAGTTATAAGAAATGCGATTCTTAATAATACAATTTTATAAATTTCAGTACCGCCTTGATAGAACTTACGTGTTCTTGCGATCGATTTTGTTTATTTGCATTTGTGACAATTTAATGACAATTAATGATAATGACAATTTAATATTATGCAATGTTATGGTGTTATATCTTTTTTGCGTGACAGAAAATAATGTGTATATTTAAGTATGAAGACGATGTGCTATTGAATACGTCTGAATGAATAAACTGTCTTTCTGTCTGACTGACTATCTGTTTTAGTTTGTGATTGCATTTGATTCATTTGAGTAAGGTTTATTAAATCTATGTGTGACAGGACAAGGAATAATGTTTTTTTATGAATCTTAAGAAGTTTCATTTGTGAAGTTCAATAAACCTAATCAATAGTCGGTTAATATTTATTTTGGTATGATCGTAAATCACATGTTGATCATACTAATAAATGTATGTAGCGGTTAACTTATTTGACAACGGTTTTGTCATTCAAGGCATATGTGTGAGGTAAGCTAAACGAGGAAATAGTCGTACTGTTCAAGGCCCGACAGAGGTGAGCCAAAATTTTTATTTCATTTTTATATGCAAAAGATAGCTCATGCCCGCTACGATAAATCAAAATCTAGTTCTATGTTTAACAAAAATAATGAAAACTGTAGGGTAATCTTTTAAAAGGAAATTGTCTCAACTTACTACATATAATTTTCAAGGAAGACAACAATAATACACACAAATGTTCGGTGACCGCCTTTGAACAGTCGATAAGTCTCCGAAAACGTAGTATCACTGATCTCTTTTAATTCTGTTTTACCATCCATATTTAACAATTACAGACCAGCAAAATCATAACATGTATGTGCAACGGCTTCCTCGTATGACTTATTATGAAGATCGTTAACCCTTGATCCATTATTTTTATAGTGTTAGTATAACGGTTACCTCCAATTGTATCTGTTATTTATACTGTCATAAGCTTATGATTTAATGATTAATTTCAAATGTGCGCGTCACACTGGTAGCGCGCATAATGTTTTAATTATTAAATAAAATTAAATCATTATATTATTATTATTATTATTATTATTATTATTATTATTATTATTATTATTATTATTATTATTATTATTATTATTATTATTATTATTTGTATAACGATTATTNTAATTCTTTTTCGTGACAAAAAACCTAATTTCCAGCCATTTTGTTGCAATTTCTTTCCTGTGTAGAGGCCTATAGTAAGTGTATGTGGGCACATATGCATACGAATGTACTTTTAATGACTTATATATTATCAATAGTGCTTTTTCAACATGCTCCCGTTTTATTTCTTTTTACCAACACTATTTTGGAAAATATAAAGATAGACTTGACAGCTTTGTCACATAAATTAATTGGTTAGGTACATATAATGATGTTTTAATAAGTGTATATAGGGGTTGTATGTATAATATTTAAATGTGGCGTGTTCTGAGCTTTTTGGTACTAATTCGAAAAGCGTCATAATCGGCACAGACTGGCCATGGAAGGAATTGTCTATCAAACAAATAGTTGATTTTGACCTTTTAATTTCAATGAGCTAACTTGTTACTACCCTTTTAACGAATTTGGCCATGGCTAGTTTATAGACATAAACAAGACTTCAACACATGTGGATACCGATTTAAGCTTGATGCTATTAATATTATTAGGATTTAACTATGGTTTCATGTACACAATAATAACAAAAAACAACAACATATTTTCATACGAAAACGAAAGTAAAATTGGCTACCATGACCTTTCAAAGTTCGTGTGATATTTTGTTTACACATTACAGTTTAATTTAATAAATGAAGTTCGTCAATGTTTTCTTATGGCTGAATGAGAAATTTAATCTGGTATTAATGCATATTTGTTTTTAATTTAGAGATTTCATTCCGTTATTTGTCTATAACAAATAACATTTTGTTTTGGAAAAATTACCTATCTGGAAATTCTCCTACAATCAGTGGTTGTCGCTGCATAAGTGAAATGCGATAAACAGTAATGTGTAAACAAAATATCACAGGAACTTCGAAAGGTCATGTAAGCCAATTTTACTTTCGTTTTCGTTTGAAAATATGTGGTTGTTTTTTGTAATTATTTTGTACATGTTACCAAACAAAGTAAAGTTGATTAAAAAAATAACACTTACCTTGCTCACAGACAAGTTAAATCCAAATAATATTAATAGCATCAAGCTAAAATCGGTATCCACATGTGTTGAAGTCTTGTTTGTGTCTATAAACTAGCCATGGCCAAATTCGTTAAAAGGGTAGTAACAAGTTAGCTCATTGAAATTAAAAGGTCAAAATCAACTATTTGTTTGATAGACAATTCCTTCCAAGGCCAGTCTGTGCCGATTTTTATATTACTTATATACGCTGAACAGTAAAATCACAGAAAACATAAGGTCATCTAAACAAAATTAAGCGCAAGTTTAGCGACGTCATTTCAAATGAGTTTTTCTGATTATTACGCTTGCCGAATAAGTACCAAAAAGCTCAGAACACGCCACATTTAAATATTATTAAAACATCATTCTATGTACCTAACCAATTAATTTATGTGACAAAGCAGTTAACTCTTTCTTTATATTTTCCAAAATAGTGTTGGTAAAAAGAAATAAAACTGGAGCATGTTGAAAAGACACTATTGATAGTATATAGGGCATTAAAAGTACATTCGTTTGCATATGTGCCCACATACACTTACTATAGGCCTCTACACAGCAAAGAAATTGCAACACAATGGCTGGAAATTAGGTTTTTTGTCACGAAAAAGAATTATAAAGTTGCCGCTCACATAAGGTTTCCTATTCTTCTCCAGATGGTATCCATGTTTTCCCAACATGGTCATTAAAAACGCAAATTTCTCCACAAGAAATAGTTTTCTGGAGAAACCCTGCTGAGGGGTTATGACAGACCTGTGTAAGTTTGTATAAATCCTTTAATTATTGCAGTGGCTTGCAAATTAAAGCAGTTTTTCTCCCCTAAATACCTGAAAATGGCCCATTTTGCCCGATCTTCCTCTTCAGGGAGCCACATTTCGCTCATTTTTTTACGAAAATTTGTCGAGATTTTTTTCTACATTAGGCCAATACCTTTGTTATCAATGTAAATACACAGTTGTTTCAAATTGGACTTTGAAATTTTTTAATTTTTTGAATTTACTTACCCTATGTAAGTTCATGACGAAATACACAATGCTGCTCGAATGGTATTACGCTGCTCACAAGGTTTCGGGTTTCCTGGGGTGGCTTACATCGGTGGGAATATGCAACCATGAAATTAGTCCATACGAGATTGCCTTAAACAAAATACCAGTCCTTGAACAAATTAACACATAACACGCGATTATCCTAAATTGAGCGTAACATCTGTTCCGTGTATTTTTAGACAAAAACGGAGTATACATAGCACGCAATCAGATACCGTGCTAACATGTGTGTTTAGAAGTTTGGGTTGATTCTACTAAACGGCATATTTTGAGAAAAAAAATCGCAACATCCTGAACAAAATGAATTGGCATCGACCAATGTCGAAACTTTAAACGGGCTAAATGTTAACGAAACAAAGCTTTAACAATTAAAGCATCAATTCATTGAAATGTAACTAAAGCTAGGTATATGCAGTAGTTGATTTAACTACACCTCGAACAAATACATGACATTGTGGAAGTAGCAGACTTATTGTCATAATCACAAGCTTATTTATTGTGTTTTCATCTCACGACCTTTGACCGTGTGATACAAAAATCCTTTCACAATAGTTGAGGATAATCGAGTCGTGTTCTGAGAAAACTGGGCATAATGCATGTGCGTAAAGTGTCGTCCAAGATTAGCCTGTGCAGTCCGCACAGGCTAATCTGGGATGACACTTTACGCACATGCATTTTGTCAAGTTTTCTCAGAACGCACCTCAATTAAAGGTTCCCTCACCCTAAAAACATGAAGATGCATTATTTGTTGATCTAGGATATATTGACATTAAGTATTGTTAACATACATGTATTACCATATACACGTATTCAATATAAATTACTTTATTATATTTAATTTACACATTCAATCAACAAATTTGTCATGTTTCTATCTATTCTATATACAATATTATAAACCCGCTCCTAATCCATAAAAAGAGCTTTAAACTCCACTGTGAACTCACGACATCTGTTCAATTGGTACGAGCTATTGTATTTGACCCTTTACAATATAATACTTTTTATTAAAATGCACTTTACACATACAACATGGTAAAATGTATATTATTTTCCGACCCTTGACCAAGACTCTTAGCTGTTGGAGTACAGTTATTGGGTAAATCAATTACCTGGTTACATATTAATTATTATTCTGTTCTTATTAACACAAAGTAATAGAATAGAGATACTGTTATTAGGGACCACGTTAGTGGTTGGACATACTTGTTTGTTCATGCGATAATGTAAAATGATGGAGCGTTTTGGCGAAACAGGGTTTTTCTCGTTATTTTTTTGATGTTACTATACATACGTCTACGATAATGTACATGTGTTGACATCAGCGCATCGATATCAGGCTAGATGTAGCAGGCATCTGATAATACACAATGTACCAACAATTCTTTAATGAAGAATACTGATTATTATGTTTTCAACCGAGGCCAGCCATGTTTAACTAGAAACATTAACCTTATTAATAAATGTATTTTAATTTAGGATCTCAAATGTTCAAGTATAAATTTGTTTATACAATACGATTATAATCATTTTAAAATATGAAATTCAGTTATACTATATAATTGCTAAAATTTAAAATCAATCTAAAAACAACATAACATAATCCAAACCTGTATGTAATTGGGTGAAAAAGCACGCTAGTCCTTCTTTAAATTAACACATTTTATAAAAATGACTTGGTGGTTTGTGTTATTTATTCTTGATTATATGCAACACCATCTTTCAACTATTGTAAAAGACTAACGTAGTTGTTATTTTGGTAACACAAGTACAAGTTCAAACGTATTATTTTCAACACAATATTTTCAACCACACAAGTCTTCACGCTTGTTTTGTTATGTTGGTACGTTTTTGTGTGGAGACAATTGAATTCAGTGTTGCGGTTTTCATGTGTATAAATATGTATTATCACAAAGCCAAACCCAATTATATTACAAGTTTACACGAATTAACATATTTATATTTACAAAGCCAAAACCAAAAGTATATGTTTTAAACGGAAAATTACCAAAAACATAATACGTTATTAGTATAAATAAATTGCTTTTTGAAAAATAGTTTGTTTTAGTTATCGTTTATTTACCAAAATATACGTTATTTGATTTTGTAAAGTTTTAAATAAATCGACAAATATACCTCAATATACCGAGAGTAACCAATAGCGTTGCCAACGAAGGCGTTTTCCCCCCGGTATTATCCGATTCAATTAATCTACTGCTAGCACATGTTTCTAATGGCGAATAACCATTTATCACATGCCATACCCTGTTTCCCATGTAATATAACCACAACATATATTTTTATATGTACATGTGTAATATACTTTTTAAGCGTTTCCATTGGCTTAGTTTTCATTTATTGGCCAATTTTGTTATTTTGCTGAAATGACGTTGCAACGTCAAATGACGTCACGAAATGTAAACAACATTCGGGATGTATCATTATGTTTGCGTAAATATTTATTTTATTGCTCATTTAAAAGCATGTGATAAAAAAGATCTGAAATTCGTTGTCATATCATACCATATTTTATTAAACTCGTCCAGGAAATTTGTTAGTAAGCTCGCCAAAGGCTCGCTTACTTACAAAATTCCTGAACTCGTTTTATAAAATATGTCATGATATGACAACTCATGCCAGATCCTATATATACGACTGTATCTTATATATATTATATTTGTTCCATAAATAAACTTAACCGGTGATTACATCTACGATTTAACGAAATCAAGAGAAGCATTGAAAGACGTTTGTTACCGATTACCGAACAAAACATCACCTTACATGTTCCGGAAAAAAAAAACAAGTTTCGAGGTAATAATCAGACACTTCTCATCAGTGCAACTGTTTTGAATAAATGTTTGGCGTTAACAAAACATATGAGCTTATGGGTTCAAATATACGTTTACGATGTATGCACTTATTGATGCCGAAACGGTAATGAATTCCAGTGGATTAAAAGAAGCTGTGTTTGTGTGTATTTTTTATACATATAAAAATATACACGGGTCATTTTGCAAGGACTTAAATGTTCAAACGTGTATATTGTCATGATTTGTTGAACTAATTTCGAAATATGTATATATTCGTCATACTATTTATAGTCATCGTTTGTTGTGAATGGTGTTTACTCTAGTATACATGTTATCACCGATAATTCGGTTTGGTCCACATGTGTGCTTTATGTTCGTTGAAAAGATAGTATTTATTTTGGTAAATTGTGACAAGTGCTCATTATAAATAAGATCACCATGTCTTAAATATACAGAATGCATATTATTATAAAGAAAATATGTTGCCTTATGATTGTTTTTCCACTGGTGTCATCAATACATTAATATAAAATAAAAATACTGATTTACTCATTCACATACAATTATGTAATTAATCAGATGCGAATTATCACATTATGAAGAATCTTCCACTGGACTATATAAATATGTGTCTTATAAATGTATTTTAATTAAATGGATTTAATATACTAAAAGGCTGCATTATGTAAGAAGTATACAAGTACTACCGTTATTAATTAGATAATAACCTCGATATATTTACGCAAACGTTCGTTTTCTGTTTTCAAAACTGCATGTAATAACTAAAAATAAAAGAGTTATAATTGTTATTAGGTAAACTGCACAATTCCTCTAGAATTATATTTAGTTATACACACCGTGGCATGTGTTTGTGAAATCAAAATGTTTTCGGAATAATTACAAGGCGAAGTTCCGGTTCTGGTGTTTGCAAGCGATCTGTTGTATCCCCGTCTCATTAGCCTCCTTTTTTCAAGACTACATGCGAGCAATTGACCTGTTGTTGTTTTTTTACCTTTTTTTAGTTTAATGTTGGTATGTGCATGTGTTTTGTACAGATATCTTGGTTTAATTTCTGGTGTATTATGATATTTAAACGACGATACTCATAACGCATAATACAATTGGTTCAAATGTATGTGTGTTGGAACCGAATACACACAAAAACACACAAAAAAACAGCATAGGTTTTAGCATGAAATAATTGATCAATGTTGTTTTCACTTCGACCCAAAATAGACCAGTTGGACGTTTAATTAACCGAGCACAACAGCAAAAAGGCATGTGGTATTCCCTCTCATGCTGTTCTTTATCACATTGTGTTTCTGCACCTTATATAAATAATGAAACTACAGAAGCATTATCACGAGAAAAAACACCTCTGAACATTTCTATCTTTTTTTTAGGGTAATGTGACAAATTTCCTGTTCAATACACAGCATTACTTACAACACAACAATAGAAAAGGTTGGGGCCGTCCTCCTCAAACGGCTAATTCAAAGCTATGCGGGTTAGCGCAGGTTTGAAGGAAGGCGGTACCTCAAACTTGGCCCACTTGGCCCAGCATCATAAAACATGCGCATTTCTCCGAAAGAAACCGTAACAAGTGCCAAACGTGTCGATAAGCTAAAACTTTTTCCCATATTACTAAATGTAACGGCATGGTCACCTTTTGACAAAATTTATATTTCTGAATTCTGAATGAATAATTGGACATTACACAATCGCGATGCGGACTCGTATTATCATTCAGAAATTGTAATATCTCATTTTCTTAAATAAGCAACTATAGTTAATAAATATTTAAAAAAAGTTTATATACATATTTATCGATATATATCTTTTTTTTAATTTAAGCGAACCTTATCAGCCTTCTTGGCGAAATCTTTCATCTACTCTGATACTCCATTTTACTTTATAATAAAGAATTTTAAGTCTCGATTTAACCAAATCTCTTACGCCAGCACTAGTTTAACACAATACGTCCATAGTACGTAATGTTATGTAAGGATAATTAAAACGAGTTAGCATGCATGTCGTTCTGTGCAGGGAATTGTTATGCCAGAGTGTTTCTATTATTAAAGCTTATCGTAATTGCTTGGTTTGCTTTAAATCGCTCGGAAACACATTTGTTTTATTTTCGTTGAATATAATTCTTATAAAATAACCCGATTCAAAACGAAACAGAAAGTCTATTACAACGATCAATTACTGTTTAACAGAAACAAAATTCAACGTTCATTTAGTTTTTTAGAAAAGCTCATTAACGTTGGCAATGTAATACATGTTTAATACCAACACATGGTAGTTGTTTTATGTCTGCATATATACACTAATACATTAGGAATATAAAAAACGCATATATTCTGAACAATGAATTATCTCGCAATGTGAACGCAAAAACGTAAAATTGGGCCTACCAGAAATAGTTTCTTAGGCGTGTTTTGATTTGTACAATATCATATAGACGTATATTCCTTACAAATAAAAATACTGCGACGATCCACTTAATCATTATTCCATTATTTCGTATTATTATAACGGTTTCATTTAAAAAACAAAACAACTATAGCATAGGTACACACATGACACATTGCAAATAAAAATGCAAATACTGTTTGCATCAATACACGTTCGGTTATAATCAACGTTTTGTGATAATGCAGTTTCAAGATTAAACTACCACTATCATGAGAATCATCTTAAATTTTGTTTGATATTTCTAAGGACGTAAGTACAAAGGTTTTTTCTCATATTTCAAATACCGGTATAATTTCCCCACTTTTTAAACAAACAGCGATAAACACAACACTAAGTTATCCTTTAATCTTGAATACACTGATTATTGCCAATGTAGAACGACATGTTTACAGGAAAACGAAGGACACATGACTGTGCCAAATGTAGCCTTAAAGACTCGAATACAATCAAAGCTGAAGGTCAAAACCAGCCGACATCGAACCATAACGCGGGAGTGTATAACGGGTACACGGCTTTGACATGTGTCGTTTTAAATCAATGTTTACGTCTGATGTGCGTGTATTCAGGTACAACTCATGTAAATTGTTTAATCAACACTGTCAGACAGCTGACAATGTATGCAGTACCATTTGTTTTACAATGCGTACACTTTAATTATTCAATTGCGTAGCTAGATCATTTATTAGTTGTAGGTCCGTTCATAAGGACGAGTTTCGATATTAAATGTATATGATGATCATTGCTAAATTAAACAATATGCATGCAATTAAACTATAAATCATACGAACATAATTTAAGTATGATTACATATTTGTCATAAGACAATTTTGCTATGATGCACTTTTTTTTTGAATTTAAAGTTTTTAAATCGTTTTATTCTTTAATAGTTAATAGGGCTAACCTCAAACTTCTTAGCCTTGGATTTGTTTTGGAATTTTTGAAACATTCGATTTTAGGTTAAGGGACAAATGTAGGCCCGAACTTAAATGAAGCTAAACAATACTTTACTGGCAGTTTGTTGGTTCGTTGACCTATCTACTCCACCAATCTGACAACAGCGAAACGTTACGCCTCATTTCAAGATATAAAAATAACTGTCGGATATTTATAGTTACACTCGAGACAACCCCCGAGACTATGACAAAATATAACTGAATATCACATATTTATAGTTGAGTAACATATAACGGTATAAAGTGTACCAAAGACCAATAATTTCGAATGTGTGTTGACGGCAGGTTGGTAATGAAATATACGCTTCCAAAATGTTGGTTTAAAAAATGTTTGTTGCTAAAACTTATTGTAAGGGCAATATAGATCTACTATATACAATAACAGTGTCCATTATATTAATTTTTTGATACTGTATACAATATTTTATCTCACTTTGACAGCGAATTCGGTTGATTAAAGCCTCGACAAAATGACGCCATAAATCCAGCGAAATTATCCAGTTAAACTAATTTTGTTAAAATAAAAAGGTTTACTGAATAAAAAATGGGATAAATAGAATAGAGTAATAGAGAATAAAAGATTAGTGTTGATAGTAGATCAGGTTAATCATGCTCGGAACGATAACGAAAAAGCAATCGCCAAGGCTCTTGCCTTTTGTCTTCTAAGCCTCGCATGATAAACCTGATCTATAATCAACACTTACCTTTTATGATCTATTACTCTATATAAAAAGAAGTTAGGTAAGTGCTTTGTTCCATGTTATACCTCTATTACATTAAACATACATGCAAATTCGGACGTTGAATAACATTATTTAGTTTCATTTCACAACGGTATTTGAAAGAATTTGTAAAAAGAAAATAACAAAAGCACTCTTTGGGTTTAACGGTTGATGACGAATATAATATACGGGACGTGGTTCTCATATCTTGATTTAAATATTGACTAAAATATTTGGAGATGCATCGTTCTTGGGCATAACTGCATCAAAGGCTCGGAAAGCATCAGAGTTATTAATATATACCAATATTTAGGTGTTCACATTAACGATTAACGATACAATTAAGTAGCCCTAAATTATTGTCAATCCTTAATGTATGTATTTTTTTGCTGTATGTATGTTAGTTTTTAAATGCGATATGAGAGTAATTCGGTATACATGTTTAATATGAACATATCTTTATTGAACGTTGTGTTATGCACGCAACTCTCATGTAAGCGACTCACATTATTTATTTAATGATGACACACGTGTAGCACTTCCGCCTTGTTAAATGGTATGAATACAACACATTTATGTGTNCTTCTACAAAAGCTTCACTGTTGTGCGTGTTGCATTTTTATCTGAACTGTACAGGGCATAAGCAAACCGGTCATGTTTTTGTTTTATTTGTTTTTATTTTTAGCACAATACGTGTTAATGATTCATTGTGTTAAACGTATAAACAGATGCACGTGTCCATTTTGCTATTGACATGAAGTAAAATTATAACTATTTGCAAAAGGTCACTGAAAAAAGAATATGAATAATTTATTCCGTATCGTGTTCAGTATAAACGTAAACTGTAAGCTGGGTAAAAAATTGAATGAAGGTATTTATTTGGTTGATTCGTTTCTCAACGGCATTAATGCAGATGCGATGTTATCATATGTAATCATATGAAGATTAAATGCATTGATAATTATTACATTTAGGAGAGGAACTTAAGCAGTGCGTATACATTTGTCCCTATATTGTCCATATAAATGAGCACTTAAATTGGATTAAGATAGTGTCTTATGAACCAATACTAATACACATACAGTATCCTTTACTTCAAGATGTTGGCAAACAACTGACACTGAATTGTGTATGTGCTATATATTTCCATTATAATTTAGTGTTAAGCCTTTACATGATTTATGACACAAAACTACAATTTGTTGGATGTAAAAGCTCCTTTTAGTTTTCATACAATCTCGCTTAACACCTATAAAACAGTACTTTAATGTTAGCTAATGTACTCTCTAAAGTTTGATTTATTGCACTCTGTCTCCGTACTTGGGGCAATACATGTCATAGCAATCACATCAAACATTTCTTGTTGGCACTCACCATCTTCTACGTTTGTCTCCAACACGCATTAACCTTATTGCTAACTATGTTAATGTCCCTTCATCATTATCTAATAGGAACTGTTGCTAACGCGCGTAGTTTACATCGAAACTAGAAGCAAAATGTACTGCATCACAGCTACATGAATATCTTACTGGGTTTATTGATCATCGTAGTTAACTGTACTGAAAAAAAAATAATTTTCGAAGGATATTATATTAGTGACCGACACTTAAAAAACGTTAAACCTCTAAATAGCTCATTTTTTGCACGAACTAGTTGTACGAGAGATGTATTTTCCAATTTAAATAACACATTGAGTTGTATTTATCTTAAGTCTAAGTGTCTGATTTGATGCGTAATGATGTGCAATTTTTAATGAAATAAGTCTCGAATACACAGATTTCATCTCTGATTGTTTCATAACGTTATCATTAAAATTAAACTAAATTGATTAAAAAGCATACCTCCAACATTCGTCGTTGGCAAATACCTATTTTATAATATCAAATATAACCCAGTGAAACTTCAGTTACAACTAAGAACTGTATGTTATTTTAATTTATTCATCAGTTATTCTAGCATGGAATGCAGCAACGAAAATCGACGATGATTCTTGTCAAGCAGTATAACTGTGCCAGTGTAATAGTTTAGAAAGCTTTTGGTAATTGTCCATTGAATTACATGTGTTTAATGTTCATAGATTAATTCATTAATCCACACTTTGCTGCAAATTGCATATTCTGTATTTACAAACGTGTTTATAACACAACCTTGTAAATTATATATGCTTATAAGTTCATTTGACTCCAGTTTTGATCCTAGATTTAATTCCTTCAAACATGTGGACTTACCATTGTCTCATTAACTATAAACGCATACATATAATATAGTTGTAAACTGTAAGATATTTTTTTTAATTAAATATCAGTCCAGTTATGCATGCATTTCAACCTGCTTAAATCCCACAAGCTTTTCATTTTCCGTTCGGCTATCAACCAAGATTGAATAATTTATCGTACATAGATTGTTAAACATGCTATGGTCACTTGTCTTAAATATAATACGTGTACATGTTGACAAGAATTTCGTTATTTATCATTCTTCTTGAGTTGTATACTTTCTGTATTTATGTTATCGGTTGTACGACTGTCCTTTTTCAGATAGTTTATTGGTCAAATATTATATCAAAGGACCGTCAAAATGTGATGCATCTGTAATTTCATGTTTTGTTCTACTTAAATTGAAGACAGGGTCACCAAGAATTGATAACATCAGTTATTGCTGGATTTAAAAATGGTTATATTGTTTCCCAGTAAAACTTACAAACAACCACATGAATAAATACAATATATTAACAGCGTTGGGCTTCTATTTAATATGAACACAGAGGCGGATTGTCCTTGCATATACTAATGCGGAAATATGTTTATGTACTTAATTTACCTTGCCGTTTTCTTTCATTTTAGAGCGCACAATCAGTCTTCAAAATACAAATGCATCCCAGATATTCGTGTTAAAAAAAACCGTCGATAGCATTAAAAAACATATCATCATTTTAAAGGTACTAAATTAGATAGCGACGTATTAAACTAATTACGAAGACGCTAAGTCGTTATTCATGTCACATGTCAACAATATATTGCTAGTTGTAATGCAATATGAGACATCATTACGTACAAAAATAAGCCAACAAAAAATCATCATCTAATGACAACACAATGAGTCAATTAGTGTCACTTAGTTTGTTTTTTAATTCGATCATGGCAAAATATAGTTTGTGCTATTAAATTGATAATAAATCATATCTGTCCTATCCGCTGGAACATTACATATTTTGCTTATTAAAGCATTCGCTAGAGAAAGAAAATATACTACTTAACTATCAAAAACATTAGAACGCGTTGGTACTGTTTTGAGTAGGCTCATAATTTAGCCATTTAAGCATGTAGAATACTAATATACAAGTCATGTGAATACATGCTTGATTACGTACTAATGACCACAGGTATTTGATAACAATTGTAAATCAATTATTAAACTAAAATCCGCTAACTAAGACAGCAACATTAACACAATTGAGTCTTTTACATGGTCTAAAATACATACACATATCATTCTTCTCATATCTCAATAAGAAGTAAATATAATTGGATGGAGTCGTTTTGTTGGCGAATTGAGAAATGAAAACTTACTATATGTTATTAAGCGCTTCTATTTATTCATATGTCATATTGTATTTACTGAGAATAATTTCATATAAACACTTAAATGTTTAATGCACTTCAATGAATTAGTGAATGTGTGTATAAATGTGTTAATACATTAATGGATGCATGGGTAAATGAATGAATGAATGAACGAACAACCGCACAAATGAACGATCGAACGAATGAGCGAATGAATAAACATGGAACGCCTTAGCGATGCATTAATACAGCGATATGTATCAAAGCATACAGGTAAAACGATCATTATTCGTATAGGGAGCATTGCATAAGTTGAAAATCGTCAGAGCTTCATTGGAAAGGTGTGTGAATATTTTACAACACATTGAGAACCTAGATATGTGAGTATACCCAATGTCTTACGAGAAACTTCTGTTTCCGCACATAGTTGTTACTATGATTGAGTTTATCTTAACAGACCTCCATGAACATTGCGGTTTTCATTCACGCTTGATAATCTGTTCATTCTGTTTGGTTTGTTCCCAAATTTGACTACTGCATTATACACTTATTGTTTTGATTAGTACAATGTATGCATGGGTTAAATACTTTATAGAAGTATTAACGCAATTGTAACTTCATCGACTAAACTATACACGCTATATACAGTTTACTTATAGTTTCTTCTCACACAGAGTTTTTGTAAATTTACTTTTAATGTTCGCAATAAGAAATAAGAACGTCTGTTTTGTGAAATATATTAATAATAGTCCTCAGCACAATCATTCAGCTTTGGTTCGTCCGTTTGTATATAAAGAATTTTTTGTATAATTATTTAACGTTAAGACCATGACCTAATCGAAAACAAAACACAAGTTATAGAAAAAGTGCTTCAGTAGATTTTATTACAGGTACTGTTTTGTTATAATGTCGTTCAAACAAATTGTGATAATACTTACCCGACAAAGTTTGGTATCTGGCTTAACCCGTCTTTTTTAATAGAATTTGAAATTAACCTCATTTGTTCAAGGCCAATCATTTTTGGGTAGGTTTCGAAAAAAAGTTAATCCCCTCTGGAGCTATTATTGCCATAAAATAGATTTATACGCTTTATCTCGCTGTTCCTGCAATAAATCACTCAGTACGTAACGTTATCATGAAAATAAGATTTATTTACGAAATTGAACGATATTATTCACAAGTGAACGGGCAATTATATGTCACAATATTTGACGATTAAATGTACGAGAAAAATGTGTGTTTGAGTCTATGTGAATTATATACAGTTTGTGAGTATCAATTGCGCGTTTGCGTATGGCGTTTAACCAAAGGAAATTGAAAAGTAGCATAGATCTTACAGATGAAAGCTGTTTTACGATTTAGAATGTTAAACCAATTCAAAACTATGGTTGTCAATTACATTCCATTTATTGCCGATCACGCACAACTTACAAATTACATTTAACATCGTGGCAAGTAATGGTTATTATGCGATAAACGTTCTACCTGGACTAGGTTTTAATGTTAATGCAAAGAGCCCAACGCTTGTGTTATCTTCTTATTGGCAGGCCTATTACATCACTATGCAGTGTTGTTATGAAATATCTGGTCTGCCGTAGCTATGCCAAATGAGCATCCAAGAGGGCATACGTATACGCGTACTCTGGTAGATTAAGGCGGCAAAACAAGTTGATTTTGAACAAGTCCAGCAACGATACTTCGCAAGGAACGAACATAAATTTATAAACACCAACAATCAATTGCATAGCAACACGTTAGGCCCAAAAATCAACACACTTACACAAAAATCATAGAAATACACTTCCTAGGCGTCAATACTTTCATAATGGTTTTCCTCTGTGCTACAAGGTCTTTTGCATGTTTTGCACTGTTCGTCTTTTAATGTACACTTCATTAAGTTTGACATGTTTATCTGCAATGAATGGTTAGGGAGCACAATCAACATAACCAGCGGTTTGCTAAGAAAAATCCAACGTGCAACTTCCAGTCATGTGTTTAAATTTCAGTGTTTATGATGAGTTATGAACGCAATACTCAATGCTTCTAGCGAGCAATTTTATGAATACTTTAAACAGAAAAGTATATGTAATGCTTACGAATTCAACTTACTGAAATATTTATTCCTATTCATAATAAGAGCAAATGTATTTTTGCTTTGCTTGAGACTTACTGCAACCAAACAAAATATATTGACAATACAAAAAACAACACCATTACTTTCCTCAAACGTGTTAATTTTTAATCATTTTCATGTTCTTAAAATCCACTCATTGTGGCATCATAAAGTCGGACCTAAGGACTAGAACATAAAAATTTACGTTTGAAAGGGGATTACAATACTACAATAGTGTATTGTAACGATTAATATCACACATTTTGTGTGTAGCTGATGTATTTGTTTTAGTTTTTGCATGAGTGTTATAAAAATTGCATTTGAACAAATACAATCTAAACTATCCCGTTACATTATACATGGCCCATCATAACAAATAAATATCAGAAAAGCAAAACAAAACGCGTTGGTCGCCTTCGTGTTTATTGTACATGGGCATCTTGCTTACTGATTGCTCATGATGAAACGTATACATTACATAAATAATTTGTTATCGATAGTATGGCATGCAAAAAATTGTCAGCTTTTACATGAAAACGCAATTTATTGTTTACAAAGACATTCGTTGCTGACGAATTCATTGCATACGAAGGAGAATATGCAGGTGCTAAAAGACTAGCGAATGTTGACAGTAATTTCTCTTCTGAAAATGCTTCTGGAGTTTTATGACTTCAATATTTAGTTTTTCTGTTGAACTCATTTCATTACTTAAAATAGGTAATAAGTCGCTTATCTTAAATGTAGGACCTTCATATCTCCTGTATCTGGGGTTTCAATTTGCATATACCTCTTTTAAAGAAAAGGCGCACCTACAAGTAGAACTAAGTATATCGGTTTTTACTGGACAACACAATACAATGTTGTCCAGTAATACGTTCGAACAAGCACATGCAAGAAAGACAATATATCGTGCACTTATGGTATTTTAGTTAAATTTACATCATATTAATCGCATCGAATTAGCCTAGGATCGCTAACGATAATGTAGAATTCAAGACGACAACAAATGAAACAAACTCAGACAAAATGCTAACGAGATTCAAACTGATGTGTCTGCCCTTGAATGAAAAACATATATAATTGTAACAAATCTGTTTCGAAGGACTTCCTTGAGCAAAGCTTTTATGATGCAAGCCAATACAAAGACCAAGGCAAAAAAGACTAAAGCAAAGTTATGCGTAAACATATCATCACATAGGAAGTATTTTGAATATGTGGACAAAATTGTAACAATTAAAAGCTTAACTTACATAAGCAAACTGAAAAATTGATCGTCGAGAATGGTTAACCTACGAACTGCGACCTCTCTTTTACACGAACATTTAAATTGTGTATTTATGTTGTTATGCGGTGTACATAGATTCGAGGATAGTTACTAGAAGCAAACATAAGGATTTGTTGGGAAACACTTGTCTTAACCCACAGGCCAATATAAAAAAAATAAAAGTGTTCGATACTTAAGTTGCACCTACACCTACGCCATTTCAGAAAATAGATATTAAAGCCGACCGAGTTGATGTTGGTATATATTCTCATTGTTATGTGTCGCACAAAAAGTGATTATGAGTCAACATGTGATGGTATTTATGTCAGATGTGCAAAAATAAGTCAAAATCGGTCAAGAAATGCCCAAATTCAGTACAAAGAGAGGGCTTTTCAATTTCTGTCCATAGACAGAAATGATCTAAATTTAAACACGTGCGGGTCACATGTAAAACCACGTGACCATTGCATCATTGTTTACAACGCCATTTGCCACGGAGAAACCGTGTTATTTAGTAGTTCTTCTTTGTTTTGAACAGCGCTGAAGTGGAAATCACGTGAAATTGGCGCTCACGTGAACCAAAGTGATTACGTCACAGGTTAATAATAGTCTTGAGGATTCCGTTATATGTATGATAAGGTTTCGTTCTTTTGATGCCTTTGGCATTTTTTGGCACAATTTTTGCGAAAATCAGTATGGAAGAGCTCAGCTTTAGAATGTATCTGACGAATACTGATCAATTCTGGTCAGTTGAGAAAATCAAATTGTTGTGAGAAATATCAACTCGGCCGGCTTTAAGATGATTGAGTTTATTTTGACTTAATAGTCAATTAATTTTCTGCAAGCACATGGTTCTAATGGTGAATTTATATATACGATTGTATCTTATATTTATTATATTTGTTCCAGAAATAAACTTAACCGGTGATAACATCTACGATTTAACGAAATCGAGAGTAGCATTGAAATACGTTTCTTACCGATTACCGAACAAAACATCATCCCATCTGTTTCGAGGTAAAAAGCAGACACATCTCATCAGTGCAACTGTTTTGAATAAATGTTTGGCGTTAACAAAAACATATGATCCTATGGTTACAAACATACGTGTACGATTTATGCACTTTCTCTCATTATACTATTGATGCCGAAACGGTAAGGAATTTCAGTGGATTAAAAGACGCTGCGTTGGTGAGTATTTTCTTTTTGAAAAAAACATATTTTAATATCCACGGGTCATTTTGCAAGGACTTACATGTTTAAACGTGTATATTGTCATGCTCTGTTGAATTAATTTAGAAATATGTATATATTCGTCATAATGTAAAAAGTCATCGTTTGTTGTGAATGGTGTTTACTCTAGTATAAATGTTATCACCGATAATTCGGTTTGGTCCACGTGTGTGTTTTATGTTCGTTAAAAAATTCAAACAAACCACCATTTACAGCAGTATTGTTTTTTGGTTAATTGTGACAAGGGATATTTATAAGTAAGATCACTTTGTCTTAAATATCAGTATCCGAATGCAAAAACGTACCGACTCAGTCATAGTATTATGACGAAAATATGCTGCTTTATGATTTCATTTTCATTGGTGTCATCAATACATTAATATAAAAATATGAATATTGATGTATTCATTCACTTAAAATTATGTAGTTTATCAGATGCAAATTATAACATAATAAAGTATCTTGCACTGGACTATATATATATATACTATATAAATATGTGTCTTATAAACGTATTTTAATAAAATGGACGTAAGGCCGCTCCGCTGCATTATTTAAGAAGTATACAAGTACTAGTGTTATTTATATGATACAAATCTCGATATATTTACGTAAACGCTCGTTTTCTGTTTCTCAAAACTCCGTATTATAACAAACATCAAAATATATACAATTGTAATGATGTAAAGTGCATAAAGTATCTAGAACTCTTTTAATAAACACACACCGTGGCATGTGTTTGTGAAAAAAATGTTTTCGGAATAATTACAAGGCGAAGTTCCGGGTCTGGTGTTTGCAAGCGATCTGTTGTATCTCCCCGTCTGATTAGCCTCCTTTTTTCAAGGCCACATGCAAGACATTGACCTGTTTTTTTCTCTCCATATTTTAGTTTAATGTTAGTATGTGCATGTGTTTTGTACAGATATCTTGGTTTAATTTCTGGTTTATTATGATATTTAAACGACGATACTCATAACGCATAATACAATTGGTTCAAAGGTATGTGTGTTTGAACCGAAAACGCACAAAAATAAAATCAATAATCAAAATCATAAAATGTTGTTTTCGTCGACCCAAAATCGACCAATTTGACGTTTAATTTACCGAGCATAAAAACAAAAAGTCACGTTGTATTTCATATCATACTTTTCTGTTTCAGATTGTGTCTCTGTTTATTATAGAAATAATGCAACTACATAAGCAGTATCAAGAGAAAAAATGCTGTTAACATCCGCTAGCCTTTTTTTTAAGGGTATGTGACCAATAGCCTGTTCTATACACAACTTTACATAAAACAACAATAGAAAAGGTGAGTGCCACCGTCCTCGAATGGGCAATTCAAAGCTATGCGGGTTAACACAGGTTTGAAGACAAGCGGAACCTCAAACTAGGCCTACTTGGCCCAGAATCACAAAACATGCGCATATCTCCGACAGAAACCATAACAAGTGCCAAACATGTCGATAAGCTAAAAACATATTTCCATATTACTTAATGAAACGGCATGGTCACCTTATTGACTCAATTCTATTTCTGAATTCTGAGTGAATAATTGGATAAGACACAATCGCGATGCGGACACGTATTATCATTCAGGAATTGTAATATCTCATTTTCTTCCAAGAAAATAAGCAACTTTAGTTCATAGACAGTTTAATAAAAGTTTAATCAAAACGATGTATCTAAATCTATGTACTGTTACATATTATAGTGCTTCGAGTTATTTATATAATTATTTATTTATAACTATATTTCTAATTTTAGCGAACCTTATGAGCCCTCTTGGCATCATCATGCCTCTAACCTGATACTCGATCGTTTCTTAATAATACAGTATGTATTGTCTGGATTTAACCAAGTCTCTAACGCCACAAGCAGTTTTACGCAATACATACATATTACGTAATGTTAACTTATGTAAGAATAATTTAAACGAGTTAGCAATGTATGTCGTTATCCGCAGGGCATTGTTATGCCAGTGTGTATCTTATTAATGCTTATTTTTATGAGTGTATTAGGTTGTTCGTCATAGTTCTATATTGCGTGGATTGCTTTAAATCGACCAGAAACACATTTGTTTTATTTTAGTTGAGTATAATTCTTATATAATAACACGATTTAAAACGAAACAGAAATCTATTTCAACGATTATTCCGTTGTTTAGAAAAGCTTATTGCAATATTAAATTGGTAATGTGATATACATTTAATACCAACACAGGATGGTTGCTTAATTTTTAATATAAAATACCTATTTAGGAATATAAAAAACGCATATATTCCGAACAAACAACACTGAATTATCTCGCAATGTAAATGCAAGAAAGTAAAATTGGGCCTACTGGAAATAGTTTCTTAGTCGTGTTTTGATTTGTACCTTATCAGATAAAAAGTAAATTCGTTTACGATTTGAACATTGCGACAATCGACTGAATCATTGGCCATTATTTCGTAGTAAAATGAAGTTTTCATTTAACATAACATATTCAGCTTACGTACAAACATAACACATTGCAAATACTAATGTAAATAATGTTTGCGTCAATACACGTTCATACGGTTATAATGCATGTTTTGTGATAATGCATTTTTAATAGTAAACTACCTTTATCATGAGAATCATCTTAAATTCAGTTTGATATTTCTAAGAACGTTAGTGCAAATGTTATTTCTCCTATTTCAAATACCGTTATAATTTCCCCACTGTTCAAACAACCGGCGATTAACACAACACTAAGTATTCCAATAATCTTGAATACACTGATTATTGTAAATAAAGAACGACATTTTTACAGGAAAACGAAGTAATCCGCACTGTGCCAAATGTAGCCGTATAGACTCGAATACAATCAAAGATGATGACCGACATCAGCCGACATAAAAAAATAACGCAAGAGTGTATAACCATTAACGGGTACACTACCCTGACATGTGTCGTTTTACATCGATGTTTTCGTCTGATGTGCGTGTATTTAGGTACAAATTGTGTAAATTGTTTAACCAACACTGTCAGACAGCTGGCAATGTGTGCAGTACCATTTGTAGTACAATGCGGATATTTTTATTATTGAATTGTGTAGCTAGATCATTTATTTGGTGTAGGTCCGTTCATAAAGACGAGACTCGATAGTAAATGGTTATGATGATCAATGCTTAGTAAAAAAATATGCATGACATTTAACCATAATTCATACGAGCTAATTTTAAGTATTAATACATATTTGTCATAAGACAATATTGCTATAATGCAATTTTTTTCAATTAACAGTTTTTAAATCTTTTAATCCTTTAAGAGTTAAAAAGGCTACCCTCCATCTTCTTAGCCTTAGATTTGTTTTGGAATTTTCGAAAAAACTCGATTTTAGGTTATGGGACAAATGTAGGCCAGAACCTAAAATTCCTAAATGTAGCTATACAATACTTCACTGACAGTTTGTTGGTTCCTTTCTTAACACCAGTTGAACGTAACGCCTCATTTCAGGATATACATATAACTGTCTGATGTTTATAGTTATACTCGATACAACCCCCGAGACTATGACGAAATATTAATGAATGCCACATATGTATAGTTGAGTTACAAAGACGGGTATTAAGTGTATCAAAGAATCAATCAATTCGAATTTGTGTTTACAGCATGTTGGTAATAAAATCTACGGTCCAAAATGTTGGTTAAAAAATAGTTTGCAGCTTAAACGTATTGCGACGTAATACTATAAATATACTATAAACCATAACAGTGTCCTCTATATTATAATTCGTAACTGTATAAAATATTTACTCTATGTAAACAGAAGTAAGGTAAGTGATTTGTTTCATGCTTTAACTTGTTTACATCAGACATAACTGTAAATTCGGACGTTGTATAACATTATTTAGTTTCATTTTACAACGGTATTTGTAAGAATATGTTAATATAAAATAAAAAAAAGCACTATTTGGGACGGTATATTTAACGGTTGATGACAAATATAATATTCGGAACGTGGTTCTCATATCTGGACTTAAATATGTACTAACATATTTGGAGATGCAACGTTCTTGGGCATTAATGCAGCAAATGTGCGGAAGGCATCAGCGTTATAAAGATACACAAATATTTAGGGATTAACATTTACAATATACGATACAATTAAGTAGCCATAACTTATTGTTAATCCTTTAGGTATTTTTATTTATTTCTTTATGTATTTAATTTTTTTAATGCGATATGAGCGTAATTTGGAATACACGAGACAACTTAAGAGACATCGCTGTAGTAGAAAAGATTATTTTTGTGGAAGCATTTTCAGAGGTTATTTGTTTAAATAGAATAATTTTAAAGTGCGTAGTATCATAGAAGACAATGTGGCCAGGCTAGCACAGATATGCCTCTTTTAGTATAGCTTATTTCTAGAAAATGGTATCCACTTGTAAATACTGAATGTTGTGTTTATTGCATTTTGTAATTAATACATTCAAAATCTCAGGTGCAACAAAACATTTCTGTTAAATAGCATGCATATACACTTTTGTGTTGAATGTTATTTAAATGTCATTTCAATATGCATGAACAAATGTAATATATATATTAGTTATCACATTGGGCCAGTAAAACGCGTTTGGACACAAAACGAGTCCAAGAAAATACTGGTAGTAACACATCGATTTGAACGATACTTACCAGATCAAATATTAATATGGCCTGGTTTACTAAAATTGAAGAATCACGCTCTTTCCTTAACTGAAATCTTAAATTAAATACTAAATGATTAAAGATTTTAATTTCGCATTTGTAGACCAAACACATTCATAATATAACGAATATCGAATCGGGCTTACCCGATTACACCTCTTAATTTGAAAGACTACTGTTTAAAACATACAACTGTGGAACCAATGCTGATACGAAAATAAACGGATTGCATCTGAATAAAACAGGCGTAAACCATAAACAAAAGTACACTCATAATAAATAATCGTCCAGAACCTGTCGAGGGTATAATCTTCTACAAAAGCTTCACTTGTTGCATATGTTGCTTTGTTATCTTACAACTATACAGGGCACACACAAGCCGGTCATGTTATATATTTTTAGCACAATATTTGTTTACTTTAAACATAGTTAATTTCCAATGGAAATAAAAAAAAAAATCTTCAGAATATAGCTTTTTTCAAGACTTATCAAGACTATAAATCTTATGTAAAAAAAGTGTAAATATGTGAAAAATAAATAAATAATACTATATGTGTAGTTAACAACATCATCGACTCGGAGCAAATAATTATATTGTACAAATATAAACAGTTGGCTCATACATACAAAATGGAAAAAGGGTGAGACCTAAAGTTCTACAACATTTTCGGGGGTCCTTTACCTTGCGACAACTTTAACATATTATGATGGTGACAGACATAAAAACATGAACATGATTTCATTTAAAAATATGAATTTGATAACATAAAAGTATTCATTGAGTAAAACGTATGAACAGATGCACTTTTCATTTTGCTTATGGCATGAAGTAAAATTATAACTATTTGCAAAGGTCACTGAAATAAGAATATGAATATTTTACTCTGTATCGTGTGCGGGGTATAGAATGGAATACAGGTATTTATGTGTAAATTGTTTCTCAACGGCACAAATGCAGATGCGATGTAATGATATGAAGGGAAAAAACATGGATAATTATTAAATTTAGGAGAAGAACGAAAGCCGTGCGTAAACATTAGTCCCTTTATTGTCCATACACATGAGCACTTAAATTAGATAATGTCTTATGAACCAATAGTAATAAACATACGATATCCTTTACTTCACGATGTTGACAAGCAACTGACACTGCATTGTGTCCGTGTTCTATATTTCCATTTTAATTAAGCGTTAAGCCTGTTACATGATTTATGAGACACAACTACAATGTGTAGGATGTATACGCTCCTGGTAGTATTCGTACAATCTGGCTTAACACCTGTAAAACAGTACTTTCACGTTAGCTAATATTAGCTAATGTGCTCTCAAAATTTGTATTTAATGCAGGTTGGCTTCGTACTTGGGGCAATACATGTCTTATTAATCACATCAAACATTTCTTGTTGGCACTCACCATCTTCTAATTTGGTCTCCAACACTCATTAACCTTAAAGCAAACTATGTTAATGACCCGTCATGATTATGTTAATGTCCCTTCATTATTATCTACTAGAAACTGTTGCTAACGTGCCAACGACACTTTAAAACGTTACAACGCTAAACTAGTTCCATTTGTCACGAATAGTTGTACAAGAGATGTATTTACCAATTTTAAATGAATATTGAGTTATATTAACCTTTAAGTGTCTGACTCGATGCGTAATGATGTTCAATTTTGAAGTAAATAAGTCTCGAATACACAGACTGTATCTCTTATGATTTCATAACTTTATCATTAAATTCAAAATACATTGATAACAAGCATATCTTCAACATTCGACGTTGTCAAAAACCTAATTTTCAATATCAAATATAATCCTATTGAAACTTCAGTAACAACAGGTAGCTGTATGTTATTTGAATATATTGATCATTGTTCTAGCATGGCATGCAGCAACGTAAATCGACATTGATTGTAGTCAAGCTGTTCAAGTGTTATATTATAAAAAGAGTGTGGTCATTGTCCATTGAATTACATGTGTTAAACTTTTTCAAAGATTAATTAATTAATCAATACACACGTTGCTGCAAATTGCATACTGTGTAGTTTGCGCGAAACTCTGTACATTTTGGATACCGTTTCCATAAGCAAAGTGCTTGACGACAACATGTTAATAACACTCGTGCTAGTATTTAACGCTCGCTATGATTTGTTTTATTTACAAACGTGTTTAGAAACACAACCTGGTAAATTAAATATGCACATATGTTCCTAATAATCCAGTTTTAAACCTGGTTTTAATTCCTTCGTACATGTACGCCTTACCATTGTATCATTAACTAGAAATGCATAAACAAACTATAGTCGTTAACTGTTATATATTAAATTAATATACGGACAGTTATTTATGCATTTCAAGCGGTTTAAACCCCACAAGTTTTGCACTTGCCGCTTGATTATCAGCAAAGATTGTATAATGTATTGTACATAGACTATTAAACATGTTATGGTCACCTGCATTAAATAAAAAACGTGTACATGTTGACCAGAAATTCTATATGTATAATGCTTCTTGAGTTTAATAATTAATATTAATGTTATTTGTTGTACGACTGACATTTTTGAGATAGTTTATTGGTCAAATATCATATCAAAGGACCGTCAAAATGTGATGCATCTTCAATTTCATGTTTTGTTCTACCTAAATTAAAGAAGGGCTTTCCAAGAATGTATTACATCAGTTATTGCAAATTTCAAAATGATTATATTGTATCATAGTAAAACCTTCAAACAACCACATGAAAGAAATACAATATATTAACAGCCAATGGCTTATATTCAATATGAACAAAAGGGGCGGATTGTCCTCAAAGATTATTAAACGAAGTATGTAAATTTACTCAATTAACCTGCTTGTTTTTCATTTAAGAGCGCACAGTCAGGCTTCGAAATACAAATGCATCCCAGATATTCGTGTTCAATGAACCATGCGAAAGCATTTTTTGCTAAAGTATATTCTACAGGTACTAAATTAGATAGCGACGCATTAAGATAAACTAATTGCGAAGAAGCTTAGTGGTTATTCATGTCACATGTTAACAATATACTACTAGTTGAAATGCAATGTAATAAGACAGCATTCGGTACAAAAATAAGCCAACACAAAAAATGTCACCTAACGGCAACAAAAATGACTGCTGTGCATGAATTTTATTTAAATTAGTTTTAGTAAGTTTCTTTAAAGCCCCTTTCGCACTCAAAACCAACGAATATGTCGTAACATATTTCATTAAATAAAGTTAATCCATCAACATTCTAGTCTGGTAATATAGATTTAACGAGATACACAAAGCTAGTTTTTTGTTGTTGTGGCACACTATATTCCATTTTTATTTCACGCAACAATATCTATTCATACGACACACGAACACTAACATGGTACATGGATATGTGTTGCATAAAAAATAATTATATTGTCCCACAAAAAAGAGTATTTGTATTTTGTTTAATCTATGCTACCTAATACAAAATAAATTAAATGCAAAATTAATAAAATTATATGGTCAAGTCAGATAATTTTAAAAGTATAACTCTAGCCAATTCACAATACGATGTTTTTATAATGAAATATGGTATTCAAAAAATATTAACCAGCCGTAACATCAAATCGTTTGCTTATTCAAGCATGCGCTAGTGTAAGGAAAATATTTCTAAACAATGTAAATTAAAAAAATAAATAAGAACGAGTTTGTACACTTTTTGGCATTTACTCATAGTTTAGCCATTAAAATATGTTATATACTAATATACACGTGAATACATGCTTGATTACGTACTTATGACCACAGTTATTTGAAAACAATTGTAAATCAATAAACTAACTAAATATACTTTAATCCTTTAACTGAAAAATTATTATTAAAAAACTTTATTTTTTACATCGTCTTAAATATCATTATCATCATATCTAGAAAATGAGTAGATGTAATTTGACTGAGTCAGGAACTTCTGTTTCCGCACAAAATTGTTAACACGATTGAGTTTATCTCAATTTAACAGACCTCCATGTGCATTGCGATTTTCATTCACGCGTGATTATCTTCTCATGCTGTTTTGTTCCCCAATTTGACTACTGCATTATTCACTTATTGGTTTGAATAAGGAAATGTATGCATGGATTAGATATTTTATAGAAGGATTAACGAAATTGTAACTTCATCGACTTACACGCTTTATACGGTTCACAAATGTGTGCTTCTCGCATAGATTTGTTTTTAAATAATACGTTTATTGGTCCCAAGACAAATTAAGCTTGTCTGTTTTATGAAATATATAGAAAATAGCCTTCAAATCAAGCAATCAGCTTTGATCCACCCGTTTGCATATAAAGAATCAGTTTTATAATTATTTAACATTAAGACCATGACCAAATCAAACACCATACACAAGTAATAGAAAATGTACATCAGTAGATTGCATAACAGGTTATGTTTTTTATAGTAAGTGTTTCACATTATTAAAAATATTGTAAATGCTTGCGATGATACACACGTCGTTTATGTAAAAATTCGTTCGTATCCCGTGAAAATAAAACCCATCAAGCGTCACTAATGTCGTTCAAACAAATTGTGATAATAATTACCCGACATAGTTTCGTATCTGGCATAACCTGTTTTGTTTATTTATAGAATTACGACATTAACCTCATTTGTTCCAGACCAATCATATTTGGGTAGGTTTCGTACAAAGTTCATCCCCACTGCAGCAATTATTGACATAAAATAGATTTCTACGCTTTATCGCGCTGTTTCTTCAATAAATCACTCAGTATGTAACGTTATCATTAAAATAAGATTTATTTACGAAATTGAACGATATTATTCTCAATTGAGCAGGCAAGTGTATGTCAGAATATTATTTGACGATTTGATGTACGAGAAAATAGTGTGTTTGAGTCTGTATGAGTTATATACAGTTTGGGAGTATCAATTGCGCGTTTACTTATTGCGTTAAGCAAAGAAAATTGTTAGTAGCATACACAATACGCATTAAAGTATTTTACCAATTCAGGGTGCAAAACAAGTTCAAAACTGCAATTTTCAATAGTATTCCATTATTTTTCTATCATGCAAAATTTACAAATTACATTAAACATCATTTGTCAGTAGTGGCTATTATGTGATTTACGTACTACCTGGATAGGAGATTTAATGTAAAGGCAATGAGTCCAATGCTTATTATTGTACTTCTTATTGGCACGCATATAACATCACTATGCAGTGTTTTGATGAAATAAATGGTTTGCCTTACATGTACCATAGCTATGCCATTAAAAAAAACATCACAGAAGGCTAACGTATACGCGCATCCTGTTGGATCAAGGTGACGAGACTAGTTGAATTCGAACTCGTCCATCTACGATACTTCGCAAGAAAAGAGCTTATCATAATTACATGAGCACCAACACTCGTTTGCATAGCTACACGGTAAGCCCAAATATCAATACAATAATACACACATTATTGAAATACACTTCATAGGCGGCAATACATTCATAATGGCATCCCGTGTGCCAAAAAGTCTCTGGCATGTGTTGCACTGTTCGTCTTTTAATGTACACTACATTAGGTTGGGCATGTTTCTCTTTAGTGAATAAATAGTGAACACAGTCAGTATAACCAGCGGTTTGCAAAGAAACATCAAACGAGCCACTTCCACTAACGTGTTTACATTTCGGTGTTTTTGACGAGACATCAACACAATGTTTAATGCATTGAGCGCGATATTGCAATTCGATGAATAATTTTAGCAGAAAAGTATGTGTAGTATTCTTTTGGAGGATAGACGTAACTGTAATGTCATCGACTAAAAAATACACGCAAATTACGTTTCACAAATGTTCACTTTTTAAATTGAAATTCTTAACAGTTACGGTTATTGTTCGCAATAAGAAATAAGAATTTCTAGTATCTTAGATATCATTTTATTTTTCAACATCAACATTTAGTTTGTGTCTACCCGTACGTATGTGAAGAATTCTTTTTATAATTAGTCAAGGTTAAAACCATTACAAAATCGTAAACCAAATACAAGTTACAGAACATGCACAACAGTACATTGCATAATAAGGGATTTTTCGTATGGTGAGTGATTCATACATTTTATGATGGCACTTATGATTATCGCGCCATTTATGTTATCTTCCATACGTATATTCGTGAACAATAAGACCCTCAAAGTGTACCACCGTCGTGCAATCAATATGTTATAATAATTACCCAACCTAGTTTCGTGTCATGCATTACCCGGTGTTCATATTATTCCGATATTAACTTCATTTTTTCTCGGCCAATCACATTCACGTACATTTTGAAACAAAGTTAAGCACTTCTACAGTAATAACTGACATAAAATAGATTTATATGCTGTATCATGGTGATTACTTCCATATATCACTAGTTATGAAGAGTTATAATCAAAATAAGATTTGTTTGCGCAACTGAACGACATTAGCCTAAAGTGAACATGTAATTATACGTCTGAATATTTGACGATTAGTTCAGGATAAAATCAATAAAGAAATGCACCTTGTTTTTCAGAGTATATGAATTAAATATAGTTTTGGGAAACCAATTGCGTGTTTGTTAATTGCGTTTAGCAACGAGAAGTATAAAAAGTATGAAACACACAGTTAACACAAACTGTTTAAACGTGCACAATTCAATACACGTTCCAAATGTTAGACGTAAATAACCTTCCATTAATTATATATCATACACTAGGTACATATTACATATACCATAAGTTGCTGGTCATGCTTAATATAAGTGGTACGAACTACATGGATTAGGGTTGAAGTTTAGAGAAAGGACTATAACGCTTGTTATTGAACTTCTTGTTGGCATGTATATTTAAATATTATATAGTGTTTCGGTACAATATCTACGAGCGTAACGACGTCTGTGTGCAGTATTCAGAGATGAAAAGAAAAAGGATGGTATATCAGTTCCAAAAAAACAACAAAAACAACATTTATTCATCAGTAAAGCTTATAAAAGCTCATAGCCTACGTTATATCTGCATTATACAATTTATAAGTAATGGTAGAAGATAGAAGTTGGACGATTGTGTTATGAACTAGTTTACATGGTAAGTTATGAAGGGAATAAATAATTTCATCTAATATTGCAACCGCACATTTAATATTTACTAATTTTTTTACAAGACATACGATTAGAAGAATGTGCACAGTTATATAGAAAAATACATACTTGTGGATACAAATAAAATATATGGTTTGTGTAATAACTACACTGTTGAAAATCTGCTTTGGGACAAAAAAATCATGGTATATAATTGTGTAAACTAATTATTAATTTAATACAGCGTACATATATTAAACTTATCAGTTCCAACAAACATCCACGGCTGCTTATGTATACGCGAAGTCTGGTGGGTCTGGCCGACGAAACACGTAGATAGAAAGCTAATTTGGAATACCATAATTTCAGGGAAAGTGACTATATTACGTCATGTTTTTTGTAATGTTGTTGAGTAGTGAACATATACGTAAGACACAAGTCAAACTGAAGTGTAATTTGTTTAAGTAATAACAGTTAAAATAAGTTTTTTTTCGATTTGTTTTGACCGATTTCGTTTCCAAACTTTACCAAGAGTATTCAATACATACGGACAGTAATTATTTCTAACCACGATATTGTTCTGCGTTCAAATAAACAACAACATTTGCATAAATGTTGGTTGTAAACATTCTATCGGCGTTCTTAAATACTTTATGATTAACTGTGGACTCAATGAATAGTAGTTACGTTAAAGAAGTAACATCTTGATAAAAAGAATAGCTCTTTTTTAAAAGTATTTGAACTTGTTGCAATCGGTACTTTTAACAAATAGATTTGCAAAAACACTCACTACTTAAGAATGGCATGATAAGCATGTCTCATTTTTCTAGAGGACGTTGTCGTTAGTTAAGTTGTGTTTTTGTTAATAATAAGTCAATAATTGAAAACAATATCAGGGTGCAGAATCATGTGACTTTGTGGGGTTCACAATTAAACGTGATATAACTTTTAAAAAACATTTTTTTATAACAATTTCAACTAGTGCATGAAGCCAGTATTTTAATGCTGCTTATGGCAATGGGAAATACATCAGGACTGCTTTATTAAATATGCCTGTGAACTCGGGCAAAAATTCGATGTGTATACCATTCACGTACACTTTTATGCTGCACGCAACGTCAAATTCTGTCACCGATTTCAGACGTGTTCAAGGATTTATTCTTAAATCTTTAGATATCGGCACAAGAAAAACTGTCTTTTACGCACTAAAGAATTTTGCAAATGTATTTCAACAACTTGAGATATTTTCAAAAATAAAGTGTATACATTCCGTCCATCCCGAGTGTAAATCCCATGTGAACCCCGTTGATCCTGCACTCTGAATACGCATGCAGTAAAGTTCCGGTTTATTTCACAAGCTTTCTTTTTCTGCCAATGTATAATGGTAAACTTTGGCGTAAGCGTAATGCTAAGTAATAGGCAATCAGAAATTTATGATACATGCTATATAACACACCATGATAATTTAACTGTGTAGCCAAAGAGAGGGTTTGCGGAATTAATCCTAATAAGTTGTTAGGTGCAGTAAGGTTTTGTTATATAACGATCATTTAATAATGGTGCAAGCGTGTATTATTACTTTACAGCACTAGATATAAATGCCGTTTCTGTTGAAATTAACGTCGCTGCAACGGAAATTGCATTTTACGAATTATAATCTCCTTGTATTCGGTACATGCAATCAATAGGTCCTAATAATTATGAAACACGTTTCCGGATCTATAACACTCCATCGGTCTCCACATTAATTAGTATCACATCCTTTACTTGACACAAATAAAATTGCATTTACATATTGTGCAACAAAGTAAAACTCTTCTGAAATACAGTATACACAACAAAATAATAGTAACACCATGATCTCTCTATTTAAACGACCAATAACTGTGCATCGATGATTTGTAAAACTTGTAAAAAAAAGGATGTATTATTGAAAAGACAGACAGGCAGACATAATAGTTCATAAGCGTCTAACTTTTGTACATAAAAACACAGTTAAGCAGTACAGAATCATTACATATATGTATAAAACCACTCTGATAGAATTACGAGAGACGATGGTTTACAAAATTCTAAAAGTGTTTTC
Source organism: Dreissena rostriformis (assembly GCA_007657795.1). Lineage (NCBI taxonomy): Eukaryota > Metazoa > Mollusca > Bivalvia > Myida > Dreissenidae > Dreissena > Dreissena rostriformis. Next base: position 182,291 of record VMBQ01000543.1, on the reverse strand, counting down.
ACGAAATTGTTGATCAAAAGATGTATTTACATGTACCAATTTTAAATGAAATATTGAGTTATTTTAATCTTGAATTAAGTGTCTGATTCGATGCTCAAATTTAATGTAAATAAGTCTCGAATACGCAAATTTTGTCTCTTATGATTTCATAACTTTCTAATTTAATTTCAAAGACATTGATAAATAGCATATCTCCAACAGTCGATGTTGTCAAATACCTATTTTCAATATCAAATATATATAGGATCTGACATGAGTTGTCATATAATACCATATTTAATTAAACGAGTTCAGGAATTTTGTTAGTAAGCGAGCCTTTGGCTCGAGTGTCATATCTTTTTTATCACATGCTTTTAAACTAAATACAATACATCTTAATTGACCAAACAAATGCTGATAGATCTTAAAGTTGTTAACTATGGTGACGTCATTTCATTTTGAAGACGTCATTTCACCAAAATAAAGCCATGCGATTGGTAAGTTATTGATTCTGTAGCCAATGAAAACGCTTAAAAATGTTGTGTTACACATGTGTAATATGATAAATACGTAATGTTTGTATTACATTGAAAACAAGGTATAGCATGTGATAAAACCCTATGGCAACTTCAGTTACAACAAGTAGCTGTATGTTATTTGAATGTATTCATTAATGTTATAGCATGGTATGCAGCAACGTAAATCGACAATGATTGTAGTCAAGCAGTATAACTGTACTAGTGCTATAGTTTAAAAAGCTTTTGGTCATTGTCCATTGAATTACATGTGTTTAACTTTTTCAAAGATTAATTAATTAATCCACACGTTGCTGCACATTGCATACTCTGTAATTTGCGCGAAACTTTGTACATTTTCGATACCGTTTCCATAAGCAAAGGGCTTGAAGACAACTTGTTTATAACACTTGTGCTAGAATATTACGCTCACTACGATTTTTGTTATGTACAAAGTGTTAAGAAACACAAACTGGTAAATTGTATATGCATATGTGTTCCTAATAATCCAGTTTTACTTCTGGTTTTAATTCCTTCATACATGTACGCCTTACAATTGTCTCATTAACTAGAAATACATATACAAATATAGTTGTCAACTGTAATATACTATTAAATAAATATACGTCCAAATATTTATGCATTTCAACCGGTTTTAATCCAACAAGCTTTGCACTTGCCGCTTGACTATCAACCACGATTGTATAATGTATTGTACATAGACTATTAAACATGTTATGGTCACTTAAATAAAAGACGTGTGCATGTTGACCAAAATGTCTATATTTATAAGGCTTCTTGAGTTTAATTATCAATATATTTATGTTATTTGTTATACGACTGTCATTTTTTAAAAAGTGTATTGGTCAAATATCATATCAAAGGACCGTCAAAATGTGATGCATCAGTAATTTAATTTGTTTTCTACTTGAATAAGAGAAAGGCTCACCAAGAATGTAATGTATCAGTTAATGCTGGATTTCGAAATGATTATTGTGTTTCCCGGTTAAACCTTCAAACAACAACATGAAAGAAATACAATATATTAACAGCGTACTGCTTATATTTATATGAACAAAGAGGCGGATTGTCCTTAAATACACTAATGCGGAAATATGTAAATGTACTCAATTAACATTGCCTTTTTCTTTCATTTTAGAGCGCACAATCAGTCTTCAAAATAAAAAATGCATCCCAGATATTTTCGTGTTAAATAAACCAGGCGATAGCATTAAACAAAAACATCTTCATTTTACAGGTACTAAATTAGATAGCGACGTATTAAACTAATTACGAAGACGCTTAGTCGTTATTCATGTCACATGTCAAAATATATTACTAGTTGAAATTCAATATGAGACCTTATTACGGACAAAAATAAGCCAACACAAATCTCTAACGACAACAAAATGAGTCAATAAGTGCCACGAAGTTTGTTTTATACGATCATATAGCAATGTCTCGTTTGTGCAATTTAATTGATATGAAATCATATCGGTCGAATCTAAAAACTATATAGTTTCAATCGATTAGCCCCGAGTAAGATATATATTAAGATTGAAATTAAGCATTTTATTATGTATGATGTATTTTATAACATTTGAGCCATTATAATGAAGGTATAGTTTAGGCAAGTGTAGCAAATTCTGTTTTAGTGAGGCTGTTAATAAATTTCAAACACATGTAATTGTGTTTATTGTATACTTACGTAAACAAATATACGACCATGACATAAAATTCAAATACGTTTTTTTTTGAAAACTACTATAATAGGTTGGTTATTTGGCGTCAGCGTGCAGTACTGGTACTTTCGTTCATGTTACATCATATTAATCAAATCCAAAAAATCTAACATCGATAAGAACAAAATGAACACATACTTTAATTTATTACGCGCTTCTATTTACTCATATGTGATATTGTATTTTCTTCGTTTTATTTGCTATAAACACAGTGCTAATGCTAAAAGGATGCTTAAAAAATCGATGAATTAGTGAATGTATGTATGAATGTGTGAATGAATTGATGGGTGCACGAGTAAATAAATGCATGCATGAATTAACGAACGAACAAATGAACGAATGAACGCACACATGATCGAACGAACGTACGAACGAATGCACATGGAATACCTTAGGGATGCATTAATACAGCGATATGTATCAAAGCATACAGCTGAAAAAAATATTATTCGTACGGCGAGCATTTCATAATTTGGAATGTTTCACAACTTCATTTTATAGGTGTGTGAATACAGAACAATAAATTCAGAACCTCGATCTGTGTGTTGTCTGCTGTCTGACGAGGAACTTACGTTTCCGCACATGGTTGTCAATATGAGTGTGTTTATCTTGATTTAACAGACCTCCATGTGCACTGCGACTTTCATTCACGCGTGATAATCTGTTCATGCAGTCTGGTTTGTTCCCAAATTTGACTACTGCATTATACACTAATTGTTTTGATATGTACATTGTATGCATGGGCTAAATATTTTATAGAAGGATTAACGCAATTGTAACTTCATCGACTAAACTATACACGCTCTATATGGTTCACAAAGCTGTACTTCTCACATAGATTTGTTTTAAATTTACTTTTTATGTTCACAATAAGAAATAAGAACGTCTGTTTTGGGAAAAATATAGATAATAGTCCTCAGCATAATCATTCAGCTTTGGTCCACCCGTTTGTAGATAAAGATTTTTTTTATATAATTATTTAACGTTAAGCCCGTGACTTAATCGAAAACAAAACACAAATAATAGGAAATGTACATCAGTAAATTGTATAACAGGTGATGTTTTCATAGTGACTGTTTGATTATATCAAATATTGTATAATGGTTGCGATGATAACACGTCGTTAATGTAAACTTCCATTAGTATCCCGTGAAAATAAAAACCCTCAAACTTCACTTACGTCGTTCAAAGAAGTTGTGAAAATAATTACCCCACATAGTTTCGTATATGGAATAACTCGTCGGTATTTATAGAATTCCACAATTGACCTCATTTGTTCCAGGCAAATCATATCTGGGCAGGTTTCGAAAACAAAGTTAATCCCCTCTGCAGCAGTTATTGACATTAAATTGATTTGTTCGCTTTATCTCGCTGTTTTTGCAATAAATCACTCAGTATGTAGAGTAATCATTAAACTAAGATTTTTTTTTATGAAATTGAACGATATTTTTCTCAAGAAAACAGGCCATTATATGTCAGACTATTTGACGATTTAATGTAAGAGAAAACATCACGAACGCAATGCAGTGCTTGTTTGAGTCTGTATGAGTTATATATACCGTTTGGGAGTATCAATTGCGCGTTTGCTTATTGGGATAAGCAAAGGAAATTGTAAGTAGCATACACCATACATATTAAAGCTGTTTACTAATATATAATGCAAAACAAGTTCAAAACTGCGATGTTCAATAATATTCCATTAATTCTCTATCATGCACAATAAACAAATAACATTAAGCATCTTTTGCCAGTAATGACAAAAATGCGATTAACGTACTACCAGGATTGGGGTTTAATGTTCAGGCAAGGAGTCTAATGATTTTTATTTTACTTCTTCATGGCAGGCATATTACATCACTATACAGTGTTTTCATGACCTATCTGGTCTGCCGTACCATAGCTATATCATTTTAAATAAACATCCAGGACGGAATACGTATACGCATACCCTTGTAGATCAAGGCGGCGAAACAAGTCGATTTTGAACAAGTCCAGCTACGATACTTCGCAAGGAACGAACTCAACATAACTGAATGAACACCAACAATCGTTAGCATAGCTACACGTTATGCCCAAAGGTCAACACAATAATATACAAATTATAAATACACTTCATAGGCGTCAATAAATTGATAATGGAATTATTCTGTGTCAAAAAGTGTCTGGCAGGTTTTGCACTTATCGTCTTTCAATGTACACTACATTAAGTTTGACATGGTTAGCATCAGTGAATGGTTGGTGAACACATAATCAGCGGTTTGCTAAAATATCAAACGTGCAACTATCACTCACGTGTTTACATTTCAGTGTTTCTAAAGAGATATCAACACACTAACCAATGCACCGAGCGGAATATTGCAGTGTTATGAATACTTTTAGCAGAACAGTATGTGTAATACATGTTACGTACGGATTAAGCTTACTTATAAACGAAATCGTATTTACCATAAATCTATGTGCTGTTTTCCGTGAGACTAACTGCAATCAAAAACATATATTGTAAATAAAAACATATCAAAAACCACAACCATCCGCAAACGTGTTTGTTTTCATTCATATTCATGTTCTGAAGTAATTAAAATCCACTCATTATGGCATCATTAAGTCGGCACCATGGACTATGCCGTTGGTTCAATTTGTTGTTTGTGATCAAAAACTAGGAAACGAAAGTTTATGTTTTAAAGGGGATGACAATAATACAATATTGTATAGTTACGATTTATATCACAACGTTCGTTGTGTAGCTGATGTATATCTGTTTGTATTCGCACGAGTGCATTGCATTTGAACAAATACAATATCAACTTTCCCAATAAATTATACATGGCCAACCATAACATATAATTATCAGAAAAGCGAAACAAAACACGTTGGTCGTCTTCGTGTTTATTGTACTTTGGCTTCTTGCTTACTGATTGCTAATGATGAAACGTATACACTACATAAATCATTTGTTATGGATAGTATGGCATGCGAAAATTGTCTGCTTTTACACAAAAATCAATGTATTGTTTACAAAGACACTCATCGCTGACGAATTCTTTGCGTACACCTGAGAATATGCAGGTGCTAACAATTTAGCGAATGTTGTCAGTAATTTCTTTACAGATAATGCTTCTGGAGATTTATAACTTCTAGGTAAAGGTTTTCTGTTGTACTCATTTCATTACTTTAAATAGGTAATTGGTCATTTATCTTGAATAAATGACCTGCATATCTTATATGTCTGGCGTTTCTTCATTCCTATACTTAATTTAAAGAAAAGGCTCACTTACATGTGGAACGTTTTATAACAGTTATTGTTGGACAACACAAAACACAAAACAATACAATGTTCCCTAGTAAAACTTTCGAACAAGCACATGAAAGAAAGACAATTTATCCCCAGCTTAGGGTTTATACAAATTAACAAAATATGCGGATTGTCATCGTTCATGTAATACTACCGTTGCAATATATAAATGAACTCGATTACCTATTGTGTGTGTTTTTTTGTTTGTGTGTTTCAAATCATTTTAAAGCGCACACATAATGCTTTAAACTACATGTGCAATCCAGATGTTGGCTTTACATACACCAGGTGATAGCTAGTTATTTTTGGAACTTTATCTTTATCTTACTGGTAGTATATTAGATAGACGAATTACGTTAATCGAATTATAAGATTGTTGTCTTGTTGAATTTATGTCACTTGTTAACAACGTTTTACAGGTTGAAATGCACTATTAGTCATTATGAGATACACAATTATCATGCCTGACGGCAACAAAATGACTCATGTGTATTTGTTTGCATTAAATAAGTTTCACTTATTTGTTAAATACCAGAATAAAGAATTCTCGTGTTTGTTCTTTAATCGATGTGTAATCATATGTCCCAATCTTTTAACTCTGTTATTTTAATCGATTAGCATTATATTGTATTTTACTATAATTGAACGAGGGTGTTATGTAGACAGGTGAAGCAACTTGTGTTTCAATTATGTTTTTTTTTTTTATAAATGCCAAATTAATTTTAGTGTGTATATTGTTTAATTAAGTAAACAAACGTACGACCGAGAAATTGGCATTTTATTTAAACACGCATTATTTGAAAACTCATGTAGTTAATCTGTTTGCAGGGTTTGATACTTTAGTTGCACCTGCGCCTGCACCATTTCAGAAAAATAGATATTAAGATAATTGTGTTTATTTTTACTTAATATTCATTAGGCGAATACACGCAACTGTTATGTCAGCGACTAAACACTAAACGCTAATAACGTTTCACAAATGTTCACTTTTCTAATTGAAATTCTTAACAGTTACGGTTATTGTTTGCAATAAGAAATTCGAACGTCTGTTATCTTAAATACAAAATAATATTATTCAGAATACACATTTAGTTTGTTTCTACCCGTTTGTATGTATCCTGTTATACATATTCAACGTTAAAACCATGACCAAATAGTAAACCAGATACAAGTTACAGAATATATACAACAGTACATTGCATAATACGGGATGTTTCGTATGGTGAGTGTTTTATACCGACAGAGTTTCGTGTCGTGCATTACCCGTCGATTGTTATATAATTCCGATATTAACCTCATTTTTCTCGGTCAATCACGTGTGCGTACAATTTGAAACAAAGTTAATCACTTCTTTAGCAAATACTGACATAAAATAGATTTATACGCTGTATATGGGTATAGCCTCCATATATCAATAGTTATGTAGAGTTATCATAAATAAGATTTGTTTGCGCAACTGAACGACATTAGTCTCAAGTCAACATACAATTATACGTCTGAATATTCGAAGATTTACTGTAAAGAATTAAATCATTAATTTAAAAGCAATGCACAGTTTATTTCAGTTTACGTGAATTATATTAATAGTTTAGAGAGAACCAATTGCGCGTTTGGTCATTGTGTTTAGCAACGATAAGTGTAAGCAGTATACAACAAACAGTAAAGAAACAACTGTTTAAACATGCAACATTCATAACACGTTCCAAATTATGTAAAACGTCCTTCCATTAAGTACATATCATACACATACACATATACATAACAGGGGCGAATCCCGGATTTCAGGTTAGGGGGGTGCGGGATATTGAAAGATTTTCTGGGGGTCCAGGGGGCCGCTAGGGCCCCTTGTGGGTGCAGGGCAAAGCCCTGTGAGGGGGTACAGGGGGCGAAGCCCCCCATCAAGCTCAACAATTTTAGTGATTTTGAAGGCTTTGACAACCACTTCTCGAACATGTCACGCCTTATGTACTTTCATCAAAGTACCTTCTTTAAATGCCCCCCCAAAAACTTGAAAAACTTGAAAAACCGGGCGACAGAGAGTCTAAGGTTTAAAAATTTAGTGATTATCTGTGATAAGTGGGAAATGTTGTGTACGAAAATGAAGAAAAATGAGTTTAAATAGGTGATTAAGATCTAGTTAAGTGTGAAACATCAAATGAATTGACTTTACTCTGGCGATTTTAGGGGGCGGGGGAGGGGGGTGGCGTTCGCCGCGTCCGCCCCCCATTGGTGCCGCCTTTGCATAACATATACAAGACTTTGATTGTAATGCTACATATTAGAGGTACGAACTACCTGGATTGCCTTTGGGGTTAAATTAGAACGAAAGGAGTGTAACGCTTTTTTATTAAACTTCTTATTGGCAAGTATATAACATTACTATCCAGTGTTTTGGTGACATATCTTTCTACACGCATTGTCTGTTTGTAGTATTCAGAGATGAGAAGAAAAAGGAGAGTATATTCGTTTTAATAAACATCCACGGCTGCTTATGTATACGCGAAGTCTGGTGGGTCTAGCCGATAAAACACGTTGATTGAAAGTTAATTTTGAAAATCATAATGTCAGGGAAACTGGCTGTATTAAAGCCCCATAAACACTCAAAATCAACGAATATTTCAGAAAATATTTCGTTAAATAAATTTAATCCATAAACAATTAGTGTTCATTTAAGCAATAGCCAAAATGTCTTCGGTAAAATTTTAATTTAACAGACCTCTATGTGCATTGCGGTTTGTATCACCGCGTGATAATCTGCTCATGCTGTTTTTGTGTTCCTAAATTTGACTACTGAATTATACACTTATTGTTTTGATAAGTGCCATTTATGCACGGACTAAATATTTAATAGACAGATTAACGCAATAGTAACTTCATCGACTAACTAAATACGCTCTATACGGTTCGCAAATGTGGGCTGCTCGCATTGAATGTTTTTCAATTTACGATTATTTTGTTCGCAAGAAGAAATACGAAGTCAACCTCTGTTTTGTGAAATATATAGATAATAGTCTTCAACACAAGCATTCAACTTTGGACCACCCGTTGGTCGTAAAGAATCAGTTTTATAATTATTTAACGTTAACTCAATCGAAAAACAAACACAAGTGATATAAAAATGTACATCAGAAGATTGCATATCAAGTGGTGTTATATATAGTGAGTGTTTGATTATTACAAATATTGTATAATGATTGATATGATAATCACGTCGTTTATGTTAACTTCTATTAGTATCCCGTGCAAATCAAAACCCTTAAACTGTGCTAATGTCGTTCAAAAAAATTGTGATAATAATTACCCGACATAGTTTCAAATCTGGCTTAACCTGTTGTTGTTTTTTAAGTAGAATTACGACATTGGCCTCATTTGTTCCAGGCCAATCATATTTGGGTAGGTTTCGAAAAAATGTTAATCCCCTCTGCAGCAATTATTGACATAAAATAGATTGATACACTTTATCTCGCTGTTTCTTCAATAAATCACTCAGTATGTAGAGTTATTATTAAAATTAGATTAATATACGAGCTTGAACGATAATATCTTTCTTAAGTGAACAGGCAATTATATGTCAGAATTTTTGACTAGTTAATTTTACAGAAAACATCAATACAGAAATGCAGTATTTGATATATTAGTTACATCTGCACTTTATATCGGAGCGTCTATATGGGAAGCACTTCAGTACCGAATGTTAAAAATGATTCACTCAAAATATGGACTAAAATGTTCCGTGAAATAATATAAACAAATCGCTTAGCGAAACGTTATATGAAGAAATAGGTCGAACACATATGCTCATTTAGAGAAAGGTATCATTTTTAAATATGAATTTCACTAACAACTTTTGACAAAACAAGTGTTACCACCTGCTTGAATACAAAGCTTGTTAAACATCGATGCGCAAAAAGACAGTTTAACGGTTATTATTTGATTATTTTTTTGAGCCGTACTGTACTGTTTTGGCAATTAGTTCCTTGCCATAAATAAAAAACCACAAAGGTGTGTATGATAGAAATGCAATACTGCTGGATCTTCTGGATTTTCACTTTTTATATTAACTTATAAAATAAATTTAAAGCAATAAAGATTAAAGGTTATACGGATTGTCTGATAATTTCACATATATTACTGTAGCCAATTAATAATCTTTTTTCTTTTATGAAGAAATATTACATTCGAAAATTAAAAACTCGCCGTAGCTTCAAGAGTATTTTATATTTAAGCAAACAAAAACTTTGAAATTTATAAATAATAATATAAAAAAAACAGATTTAAAAACGCGTTGTTACAATTCTTACTTTTGGAATATAATAAAGCCGTTGAAACATATAGTAAATTAATATGCATATGAATACTTTTTCGATAACGTACTAATGGTCACGGTAATTTGTAATCAATGGTAAATTAATTTTATATTTCAAATACACCAAATGAGAAAGAAGTATTAACTAAAAGTATTATTTTACATCACATCCAATTCAGACAAATATAATTATCATGATACCTAAATTAGTTGTCGATGTAAATTGACTGGGTAAGTTTGTTAACGAATGTTGACATTTACACATGGTTTATTTTAGTATGCATTTGCTTCAGTCAACAACTACGTCATGTTGTATTTACTGCATATTATTTGCTATAAACACGTATATGATATATAAACTTCAATGAAATAGTAATGTAAGTATAAATGAATATATGATAATGTGAATGAAATCACCAATGCATGAATAAATGAATTAATGAATGAATGAACAAACGAACGAACGAACGAACAAACGAACGAACGATCTCATGAATGAAACATGGAATGCCATAGGAATGCTTTAATACAGCGAAATGTATCCATGCATAAACTTGAAACGAATATTCTTCGTTTTGGCGAGCACTTCATAATCTGGAAATGTTTACAGCTTCGTTTTAAATTTATGTTAATACCGAATAATACATAGAGAACCAAATCTTGGTGTGATCCGTTGTCGTTCGAGAAACCTTTGTTTGCGCAAATAACTGACAGTGTCAAGTTGATTGAGTTTATGTTGACACAATATTCTTTTGAAGGATAAACGTGACAGTAGCGTTATCGACTTAACAATACGACTTAACAATACATGCATTTTACGTTTCGCAAATGCTCGATTTCTAATTGAAATTCTTAACAGTAATGGTTTATGTTCGCAATCAGAAATAATAACCTTTTTTTCCTAAATATGAAGTACACAGTCTTAATCATAAACAAAATATTTTTGTCCACCGTATGTCAAGAATCATTTTTATAACTATTCAAAGTTAAATCTATGGCCGAAACGTGAACCATAAAAAAGTGATAGAAGATGTAGAGCAGTATATTGCAAAACAAGGGATGTTTCTGAAGATGAGTGTTTGATTATTACGTACCTTTTATTATGGCAGTTACGATTATCACGCCGTTTATGTTAGCTTCTATACGTATATCCGTGAAAAATAAAACCCTCAAAGTGTACAACCATCGTTCAATAAATATGTAATAATAATTAGCCAACATAGTTCCGGCGGTTTTCATATAATTCTGATATTAACCTCCTTGGTTCACGGCCAATCACCTTTACGTACATTGTGAAACAAAGTTAATCAATTCTACAGCAATAACTGACATAAAATAGATTTATACGCTGTGTCATGGTAATATCTTCGGCCATATATCACTAGTTATGTAGATTTATTAGTAAAATAAGATGTGTTTGCGCAACTGAACGACATTAGTCTCAAGTGATCATGCAGTTATATTTCAGAATATTTGATGATTAACTGCAAAAGATAATATCAATAAAGAAATGCACATATTATTTCAATTTACACGAATTATAGATAGTTTAGGAAAACTAATTGTGCGTTTGTGAATTGCGTTCAGCAACCAGACGTGTTATTAGTATACGACATGCAGTTACAAAGCTGTTTCAACATGCACAATTTAAAAGACGTTTTAAATGGTGGATGTAAATAACCTTCCATTAATTATATATCATACACTATGTACATAATACATATACCAGAAATGGCTTGTAATGCTACATATAAGAGATACGAAATACCTGTATTGGGTTTGAATTACAAACAATAATAGTGCAACGCGATTTATTGAATTTCTGATTGGAAGGTATATTACATTACTATCCAGTTGTTAAATAAAATATTTTCGAGCGTAATGTCTGTGTGGAGTATTCAGGGATAAGAAGAAAAAAAGAATATATCAGTTGAATAAACATTGACGGCTTCTTATGTATACGCGAAGTCTGGTGGTTCTGGCCGACAAAAAACGTTGATAGAAAGTTAATTTGGAGCTTTAATAACGTGGTTTATTTCAGATGCAATCGATTACGCGTGAATATATTAGTATATACAATCAGAATAGTTTTTCGTTAATTTTGTGTGTAAGAAAATGTCAATCAAATCAACAGTACACCAACAAATATATTTTTAAATATATTTCCGACAGTATTAACAGGTATTAATTGATGAAAGTCTCGATGTGCAAATGTTTTGCTCATATCTTTCTGTTGTTACATTATTACAAAACAGAAAATAGTATGTCATGAAAACATTACATAAGAAGATCGTGTTGCTTAGTGAACACAGAACCTGATTTAGTCTTACCATTCTCGTATTTACACTCTTATTTAATTACATTGATAGTAATTAAATGCAGTTATTTCTATACGATTTCCAAGCACAAAGGTTTCCCTGTAATTGCTAGTAGTAAAACACAGGTTTTAAACGATATGTAAAGAAAACAACTAACAATAAACGCCAGGTTGTATTAAATTAAGCGAGACGTCCGTTGAGAGAATTCATGGATGAGATGGAGAATGAGAAACATCGGGTTATTTACCTATAAACATCCAAGGAATATTTCTCCTACGCACCTCCTGATAGCTACAGTGGATATCGCGACTGCATAACCTATTTGCACCTGCATTACATAATTAAGCAAAACAACAATTTTAAGGCACTACAAGAACGCAAACGCTTGTGTCCGTTTGTTTCATGTGGTTGCTGTGACACTTGGTTATTTCACAATCCCATATGTTATGTTTAATATATGTCCTATTGATAACATTGAACATCTTTCTCCGTCTTTTATTTTGTTCTTAAACACGCATCAGCCTTACTTGTTAACGAGGTTAATGACACCGTTTGCTTCTTTATTATAAACGGATTTCAACGACTCATAATAAGTAGCGCAAAAAACTTGACATACAAGAAAAACAACACTCTTTATAACATACAACCAACTATAAATGGTTAAACAAGTGAGTTGGATTTCAAAAGGTCTTGCATACCCTAAAGTTGTGCCGATATATCTTTTTGCTTCTTTCTTTTGTGCAAGTTCCTGTTATTTTCTTGCACAATACCGATTTAATTCGTCGTACTTAAGTAAACATGCCGTCATAAGAAACATCAAACTGGCTACCGCGGATCGTGCGTAAATGTTAAGCAGAATGTTGTTCTATGGATAAGATAACCATTTTCATAGAGATGATGATGACGTGTGTTTATAAGTCATGACCTGTTTATTACACAACACCTGTTGTTGATGGTATGAAAAAAATACTCGTGCAATGAGTTTGCTTCGTATATATTGGTTATCCGGTTTAAATAGAAGCTTCATGCATTAATGAAATCATATAAGCTTACTTTTATTTTAGCTTTGCACACACAAATAACGTTTCTAAACATTAATTGCAGAGACTTTAATCGTACGTTTGATGTAAAACAAATTGTACCATGATCTCGATTAGGTTGGAGCCATATTACCAATACTGACGAAAGTGGACCAATACTGGACAATGGTACGCCGGAACCTATAACTATAAGAAGAGCAAACTCAACTCGAACTGGTCTTGTTTGTGTTTATATTTCTTTGGCTTCTTGCTTACTGAATGCTCATTATAAAACGTATACAAGTCTAAATAAATCATCTGTTTAGAAGTGTATGGCGTGCGAAGAATGTAACCTTTTAAAAAGAACTCAATCTATTGTTAACATATACACTTTGATGGAAAGTGCTACAATTGCTGCCAAATGTGTCCGTAGTTGATATCAGACTAAATAATGTGATTACTCTGTAACTTATTTGAAATTTCATTGATTTTATTGAATGCAGATGACCATACATTATTTGTTCAATTTGACTTGCATTTTTTGCTCATGATTTTTTTTGTGTAATCATCGTCCGCGTCGATTCTACCAATTTTGCTTTAACCAGCTTTAAATACACACAATGTATGACGCACTAGTTAGTCAAACTATCTTATAATGCAAGGACTATTTTATTCAACATCAACACGTTTTTTAATATGCTTTACACTTAAGATCATACAGTTATCAATGTGATGATATTTGTTAGGATTATTACATAAATATGGTTCCTTCGTCATACTATCTTTGTTGTAAGACATTCAAAATATAACACCAAATCTATGTTAATATGCCAGTAAAAATTTATAACTCGAACTTTGCTAATCGAACAATATTTAATTTTTATTGTTTTTATTAAAAAAAGCACAATTATGACCATTGTATTTTCCAAAACTCTTGTGACAAGTATACATAATAACGATGCAAGAGACGTGTGTTATTTATGTATTGAATTCCATTGCTTTCAGTAATGTGTATTATACTAAGGGCTTGGTATTTTCTTTTTTAAGTAGCAAATACAGCATACTACATATATTTATATTAAACTTATTACACACGCAGGTTTTTCAGAATAAATAAAATATCAATATAATTGTACTAAATAATTAATTAAATTGCTTAAACTGTTAATCAAATTATTTCCATTCATTTTAAAGCCAGTTTATACGATCCTAGTAATATAAATTCAAAACAGATAAACGTTGATTCGAAAAAATGAATACAAGTTTGAAAAAGGTGATACCAGAAAATCAACGAAATTAACGTTTTAAACTATTGAAACTAATGTTCTGATGTATTGTCGAAAACTAATTTATGTACAAAAACATGTATATTGTTCGGAAATCAACACGATTCTGTGCAGTTTGTTTATACGAAACGTAGTTTGTTTATACGAAATATAAACAACACATATTCTTTGTTATACAACAGATACGAAAAAACGTGTCGGTATCGGCGTAGACCTGGTAATTTTATTTTAATTTAAGTTAACAGCATTTGGGTAATTGTTCCAGTATATAGACACATATCTAATATTTCGTCTTTAATAGTCATCGTTGCTGTTCAGGTATTGGTTTAAGGCTGCGAACAGTAAATGCTGACATTGGAATCGCTCTATGCTCGCCTTTATGCACGCGAATAGGCCTCTTCACGCAAATTGAACGAGGCAATACAAATATATGTACCTATCATTATCTTTGTATCTTAGGTAAGTTGTTTAAATAGTATTCGCGAATAAAACGAATCGTCAATAGGTGTGTGAGATGCATTACGCAATTAATTGACTATATAATATCGACCAAAGTGGCGAAGAATAGGAAACGGAACAAATCTTGGAATTCGAGTCAATAACACACAACTGTCACCACTTTGCTATATGCTTATATGCACGTATGCATTGGCTGTTATTAGATTACACTTTGTTAATTGAGGTCAGGATGAAAGAAAAGCGCATATTTTATGTGGTATTGAAATACTATGCAACTTCGATTATTGCCGGATATAATTGCAATAATTTATTATTATGAATGTTACTTATATTCGAATTTGATATCAATATCAGAAAGATGCAAAATATGTGCAGCATAAAAGATGCGTATTGTATTTGGAGTTTAGAATTAATATTATAAATGTACAGATATGCTGTTAGTAGTTAGATATTAATGTTATACATTTACAGATATGCTGTTAGTAGTTAGATACATGTGCGTGACGTCTCTGGTGTGACTCTGCATTTAGTACATATTTAATTAATACCAAATCTTTCGGAACATATACATAAAGAAATATTTGGTAAATACTGTTTTTATTGTATTACTATTTTGCATCATACACACTGTATTTAATGGTGTTGCAAATATGCATTTGCTGTAGAACCGTGATAATGTAAGTTTTTTTTCTCGATCTTTCGAACAATAAGTATACGTTGCAGAACAACATGCATACACATTGTAGTTGTATGACCTGACTCGAGCCTACATGATTGCATGTCAACTGGCACACGACCGACTTAGATTGATTGTTCAAGATTAATTAAATACAAGTGTCAACTGTGCCTTTTGAGAGGCCAACGTGGACGCTATATCGGGACTATGTTTCTGAAGCGCACATTGTAAAATATTGCATCATCAAAAAGGCCTTATTATGTCTGTAACGCTTAAAAACTCTTCGGAAACATAGTGTTTTGTTTCGATATTAGACCATTATAAAAATTGTTTGTATAAGTGTAAATTGCCCATATTCTGGTTCAAATGAAACATAACGAAACCGATAGTATACGAATGCAAATAATAATAATGTTACTCGATAATGTAAAACACATTTAATATTTCACGAAATATCAATCTTCCCAAGTGTCTCAGATAGATTATCCCTTGATCTCCGATTACACAACAATATAACATGACAAAGTAATTTGAACCACTAATTCCCAAAATAGCTTTTTGTCCGTTTTCGGGTTTAGTCTCATTGACACGGGGTTTATTTTTTGTCATAATTGGTCGTTAAGATATCAATCATGAATAATTAGCTCAATAGCGTTAAACAATTTTGAACATGAGATATTTCTAGTTGAATTGGGCTTTTAGCGCGACGCCTGGCTATCGTTGTCATTATCCCCTAAAGAATGTATCGGACCGGTGTCCAGTATAGATGACATAAGATAATGTTCACAATGGTTCGCCGTCTGAGTTTCGTGCTATATTAAGATGTCTTTAAAACCGAATGCGTTATAAGAACGATATAAATAAAACTTTATCGGTGAATGAATTTCCACAAAGGGACTAAATTTGACTACCATAAAATAATGTTATGTTCGTTGCTTTCATTCAAGCAATTGAATTGTAATATTGGTAAACCTTATATGGTTTACAAACCATTCACATCATCGAAATTGTTGGTTGTCCTTATTCATCATGCTTGCATTGTAAATATCAGGTATAAAAGAAGAAGGCTGACTGTTTAGGAATTTATGATTAAAGGTACAGATTAAAATTGAACGCTTTGAGGTATTTAATAGTGTTTTAATATATAGTTGTGGAAACGGTTGAACCAATTTAATTTGCTGAACTAAAATTGTTGTAATTATTTTTGTTGAAGACAAATATGATAATGACCTTCTCAAAACATTTACTTATTCATATGTTTTCATTTAATGTTTTATATATTAATTATAAGTACGTAAGTTAATATCTATACAGATTTTTATTTAAGTAAGAAGTTGTAGCCCATCGACTTAAATTACTATTCTGAACCCAAATGTGTTTGTAATATCTTCTCTTCTAATCACAGACAACCCTTCTCTATTAAGTTTGCGTGTCTACACGGAATTCGGTGCCTTCCATTTAATGAAACAATTAGTGAACACCAATGGCATCTTGATACAATAACATTCAGTACTGCTTTGGCAAATCAACACTTGAATGTCATGCATCTACAATACAATGTATAACGTAACCAAATGCTTAAATCATTACTTACTGACAAGATATGCACATGTTAAGCAAGTGTATGTGCGTGTAGACATTTAACGCTATCGGTATATTAACTTAATGCATTGATATAGTTCCTTGTATTCAAACATGAAGCTGGATCTTTGTAAAGTTGAACTATAAATAAACGATATAATTCCTTTGCCCATTATATGTTTGAAAATCATAATCAATCAAGTACAAGCTATAACCTTTATTATATTTTTAAGTATGTGTGTCATTGATATTCAATGAGTTTTTGACCTCTCTATTTATAATCTTAAATGGATTGTTTTATGTCTTTTCGACCACCTAATCGTTTGCCCAAGGTACCATGTATTTTATTCACCTTTGCCCGTTAAACGGACGACAAATGTGATACACATCTCGCGGGTATTGTATTATTGGCAACTCTAAACAATAGCGGCTTTAATAAAGGGCATCGTCGATACAGCTGTAATTATTCTAATCGAATATTTTGTTATTGAATAGCGCGTTTGTCTTGTTTAAAAGAAGATAAACGCTTCAATTATTCAATCCAAAATGCATTGAATTGGTTAGTTTAGGATTTAAGAAACGATGGGCGTGAAGTACATGATTTGAATATATTGATTATCGTTCCGACCAGGATTAACTATTAAAGGAGCTATGGTTTGATGTTTTTCAAACGTTTTATATTAGAGTGCATATTTGTTTAACACATATGTATATTTGTTAAACACATATTTATGCGTTTCGAAATTCGATGTTAGCATTTTTCATCAATTGCGATTTGAGCTACCTTTTATTATAATTATCTTCGACTTGTTCGTTGATGTGTGGCTAAATTGCATTTATCACCATTGGTTGAGNTGCATTGATATAGTTCCTTGTATTCAAACATGAAGCTGGATCTTTGTAAAGTTGAACTATAAATAAACGATATAATTCCTTTGCCCATTATATGTTTGAAAATCATAATCAATCAAGTACAAGCTATAACCTTTATTATATTTTTAAGTATGTGTGTCATTGATATTCAATGAGTTTTTGACCTCTCTATTTATAATCTTAAATGGATTGTGTTATGTCTTTTCGACCACCTAATCGTTTGCCCAAGGTACCATGTATTTTATTCACCTTTGCCCGTTAAACGGACGACAAATGTGATACACATCTCGCGGGTATTGTATTATTGGCAACTCTAAACAATAGCGGCTTTAATAAAGGGCATCGTCGATACAGCTGTAATTATTCTAATCGAATATTTTGTTATTGAATAGCGCGTTTGTCTTGTTTAAAAGAAGATAAACGCTTCAATTATTCAATCCAAAATGCATTGAATTGGTTAGTTTAGGATTTAAGAAACGATGGGCGTGAAGTACATGATTTGAATATATTGATTATCGTTCCGACCAGGATTAACTATTAAAGGAGCTATGGTTTGATGTTTTTCAAACGTTTTATATTAGAGTGCATATTTGTTTAACACATATGTATATTTGTTAAACACATATTTATGCGTTTCGAAATTCGATGTTAGCATTTTTCATCAATTGCGATTTGAGCTACCTTTTATTATAATTATCTTCGACTTGTTCGTTGATGTGTGGCTAAATTGCATTTATCACCATTGGTTGAGACGGAATATGGACACTTTTTTGTTCAGTTGAAGCCGCACGATTCGATTCTTTCAGATATTAAAAATCGACCCATGGGCGGATATGATCATATTGGTCCGCCAGATACGAATAACGGCCCGTTCGCGACGTGCATTTGTTGCTTTTTATAGAAATGATATGTAATATACAAGTGTAAATAAACATAAACCTCATATACTTGCGATTCAAAATATAAGGGAATACAATACAATAAAAGTCAATTTTATTGGAAATAAATTATTCATTGACTCAACGTTTACGAAAGCAAACGACTCGCATTTTTATGTGGCACGATTTCTTTACACTTAATCAATGTTACATTGTTAAACATACATCGTGCTAAAATGAAGTGAAAAACACAATTATTATAAGTGTGGAAAGCCCACAATGATATTATTGACATAGCTCAAACCGCACACCAGGTATCACTAGTTTACAAAGCTGCTGGAGGGAGCATATAACTGTCACATAAATATCGCTACACGGCAGTAAAAGGGATAGATATAGATACTAATTATACCACTGTGTAATGGATTCTAATTGAAAACGACATTCCGTTTGTAAGATGGTATTAGAAGAAATAAGGAAAGCATTAAGCGGTTAGGGTTAATTAAGCTATTTGTAGTTTGACATGCACGAAATGCCATAACGTGTTTTATTATACCGTTTATTGTATGGGTATTTTTCTAAAGGGGGATACACATTCAATGTTAGATTAAATTAAAATGTGTAAATAAGTTTTTTCCGTCGATATTCAAACTAAAATTAAATGTTTTAATGATAAACGTGTGTTTTACTAATTTGGTATACGACTACCAATAATGTCACCTTAAGTACTTACCTATAGATATTTAAACATATGTTTATAGCTTACCGACTGTGTAAATTTAGTTTAAATTATAACCATAATTATATGCATCCATAACTGAGACAAATTACTAAAAAAAAACGTACATTTTACATGTTATGACATTCGGTAGAGTGCTTGACAACACATCAGAGAATAGCGGGTTCAATCTCCGACCCGGCACTTTGTGTAGAGATTGGTCGTGGTATCCTTTTTACGGAATTCAGCCCCTTCCTGTGATTTAAGTATGGATGTTGTCAGTTACAAGCATAATTAGTTGCAAGCATTATTTTTGTAAAGCAGCTATTCAAGGAAAAGGGTGAGTTTGAGAACTTACCGCTTTGATATGACTGCAATACTGTTGAAACGGTGACAATTCCAACTAACAAACAATACAATGTGACACCATTCCATCACATATGATTAATTGCTTTAAAGTGGAAAGCTTTTTATTGTGCATGCATTTAGTATTTGTCTGAATTGTTCTATTTAACGGTTTGCTAGACAGAGTTTAGTGTCGGCATTTATTTTACAAACACCGCCAGTAACAACTAAATAAATATAGAATGTCTTAATCTGCACAGTTCAAATTCATCACACTACTACTTTAATTTAAAATTTGAACTTTGCAACACATCACAATATTTCACCAACACATAGGTAATGGATTAAAAATCCGAATCATTACCGTGAAGATGCCATTTTAATTTGAGAATACAATCTTTTTTGGATTTGATCTTGAAATAAGACATAAATAATTGGCGGCAGGAGAATGAGCAGATTTGCATCATTTCCGATGACAAAATTACCCGATTTAAATTTCTACGTAAGAACTCGGATTTTGCATCAAATTTTCATTTGATATCATTAATGAGACATTAACCTATTTCGCTTGCATCGTTAACTATGAATGTGTATAGGTTGGCATCGGCCTTTTTTAGCATTTCAATGGCCACCAGATTGGCCCAGACAAGCAATTTAATCGCAATGTAGTTTGCATGCACATGTAATCTAGTCGCTTCGACGGTAATACAGGTTAATGTTATGTATGTATATAAGCAACCACTGTCAATAATGTTATGTAAATTATAATATATATATTATATGTGTGTGAACATCGAGTCCTTATTATTGTATAAATGTTAAATCAAATACGTGAAACCGTAACAGTGACATTTTTGTGATTTGTGAACTAACAAACATAAATTTAATTTTAGTATTTCACAGTTTTTCATAAGATTAGGATTCACATAGAAAAGACGTTAAATAAATACGATAGTTATGCATCCTCTTGAATGGATTTTATTCAACGACGATACGTGGTACACAAACAATACAAAATCAAACTATCAAAACCCTTTTTCGTTGGTTCAAACGTTACATTCAAAGATTAACGTTAAGGTAAAGCTCTCATAGCACGTTTATGATTCACTAAAATTAAGGTGCATAATGTATATAACACATTGATAACATACATCCGAGGAATTTAGTAATCACCTTCCCGATTATGTAAACACAAAAATATAGGGTAATTGTCTTTTAGACGAAAACTTACTTCATTATTCCCTTTGTGAGGAAATATAAAACGCGGTGGTTGAAATCCATCCAGCCATACAATTTTGCGAAAATATATAAAACGCTGTTTTAATCCTTCCATCCGTCAATCCGTCTAACCATCCATCCATCCATCCATCCATCCATCAATCCATCCATCCATCTATCCATCCATCCATCCATCCATCCATCCATCCACCCATCCTTTTTCCTTCACGTGCTTAATGAGACAGCAGTACCTTGATTCAGTGCGTTATATGCTAGTCGTAAACATATTGCAATTGTGTTATCTTCATTTTAAGTGTCGATGATAAATGGTTATTAAAGAACATATATATTGCAACATTGTGGGTTACTCAACGAAATGCAGATTTATATATTATGTTGTTTCGTGCAAATTAAATTGTAAAATGTACGAACGGTCTATGTTGGTGAACGAAATATGCTCGACAATGCATTATGTTATACAAATTAACATATACAAAATGTCATTGGTAAAAACATTATATATTTTATTTCTTATAATAATATTATATTAATCATAATTGCGTCACTAGTCTAGTCATATAATTATATACATTATATGTGTTTGTGTTATCTGACGAAATAATGTGACGGGATATACAATACTTGGATTTGAGCCACTTCATTTGTTGTATTTATTAAAGCAAATTTCTTCTTTCGTTAAGCCTCTTTAACATTAGAATTTGTGATATTTAAACTTCCATATATTTTGGAAAAGGCTACTGCATTACATATATTTACATACAAATAACTTAATATAATATTTGTATGTTAAGTTATAATGTTTGTATGACATAATTCGAAAAGCAAATATAATAATAGTTATTTTCACCCTCAAAGCGGGACTGTACGATTTTGTCAAATATTTATGATTTTTTATAAAATGTGTTAAAAATTAGTATACATATATTTCAATATAAATTAAAATAAAAGATAAGAAGAACATGTGTCGACAAATGCGAAATAAGCCAGATATTTAAATCTGAAATNTTTTATAGCCCGCAATATACCGGTAAATATAGCAATTTTAAAAGTAAAAACAATGAAACAGGAGTAGCCGTATCAATCACCGATCAATGATCCAATGCTTCGCTATGTATTCGACTATTCACACAATTTCGTTTTACCCTTCCTTACACATCGGAGGATAATCATAACCCTCAGTATGAGCGCACGCAGATTAAAATAAAAAGTCCTGGGCCATCAGCTTGTTTTCGGGAACGAAACAATTAAACCTCTATCCTACGCTAAGAAGCTCGATTGTTTTCCAAATATGCCCTGAATTCAGGACTTAAGTCTATTGTACATTGATCCTTTTTGACAATCTAGTCAGCAGTATGGGCCGTCCGGTTTCGCCGAACGGATTTCCGTTTACGAGACTGAGAAATAAAAATTAGGCGATGATTAAAACAAAGGTCTTTGTTACATTGTGCGCTTGTTTGCTTATTTGCGTAGTACGGGCTGACGCATTTCCAACTAATTATCCGGATCGAACAAGCTACGGTATTCGATGTTTTAATATTGACTTAGAGGCGGTCTGCTACCATATCTAGGGACGCTTTGAAACCGTATCCGGAAGCAATGTTGTACGTTTTGACATCATCATCAATGAGATAATAATTAACGCGTAAACCATCAACAACCTATGTGCTTTCATTGTAGCATATTTTCATTACAATATCATCATCGTCTTTTCATCGCATATAAAATAACATTTGATAAATTATAATCATCAACATCATCACTGTCATTATCATCAGCATCAGCAGCAGTGGCATCGTCATAATTATCACCATAATCATCATCACCAAAAGTATCACAATCATAATCAGCCGTATCAACACTCGTTTATTAGGATCATCGTTATAATCATTATCTACGTTGTAATAGTTAAAAGCATTATCCTTATATAATTTCGGAAGATAGATGTCGTCCTAGTTTTATGGTAGATTTCTCATTAAAATAAATCATACACAATTGTATTACCCCAAATTTGACGGTGTAAGACATTACTAGTAAAATCCTTAAAAGTACGAAAGTAAGACTTGAACTCGAAAGACACTTAAATATAATACATACTTTGATACCAGAGATTCATTCTATATAAAAAGTAAGGACAATACACGTCACGTATCATTATTGTTTTGTTTATTTTTTTCATGTGATTTATAATAACAGCGATTACAAGGTCAATTAATAATAATAATAATTACTGCTCCAAACACCTCGGATCGTGTCTGTTGCTTTTAAGTATTTAAGTACAAGCACTTGTTTCAATTAAAACATCTGTCACATCTGAGTTTTAACTGCACAGAAAAAAATGAAGATATTGAATCATGGCCGTGGCCTTTAATGGTATAAAGTGTGGAACGACTTCTGTTTTACTTCACATCAGCACCACGACCATAAAATGCGACCACAACATGTGCGCGCGATCACAACATTTTCAAAACAACGGGTACAACGCCTTCTTTTCAGCAGAGGTTACGATATGTCTTGTAGTCGAGCATAGTTATTAAAAAAAAAACGAATATAAAATGATGATTTTCTGTACAAAAATATAATAATATCGTAAAAATATGCGACTTGTTCATTGTCAACATCACATGAACCAACCTTTGTAAAGTTCTTGAGGTTAGGATATCAGATTTTTCTCAAGAATTTTGCCAGAATAGTAAACAATATTAATATTCGTATCGAATAGCATTCCCCGATTTTAAAATTAATGTCTGTATGTCTTCGTTAAACGTAAAAAACAAAATCGTACTTACCGTTTGCATCCATTTTTTGAAATTGCCACCACAACGGAAGTTGCATTGCGACATTTCACGCACATAACACGAGCGTTATGGTCGCAATGATTCCACCCCGTGCAAGTTATCATGAAAACAGACGTACACATAATCCATAAATCTAATTATAATGTGGCAGGATAATGCATAAGGATGACAATCTAATCATAAACTTTTATTGGGTTAATACAACGTTGTGTTCTCACTCTCGCATTGACCTTGACCGTCGATATCCGTAAATGAAAAGGTAAGACATGAAAGTAAATAACGTAGACGCCTCTTCCGAAACATGTTCCATTGTTCTTTTCACGCCTATCAACGTAACGTATATATAAAGAGGGCGTTTGATTTAAAGGTTCTTCTGAATAAACATAAACGTCTTCCAAATGTTCAGAAAATATATCATTTGCATTATGTTCTGCAGTGGTCGGACGTCATGTGGTTTTATAGGGTAAGTGTGTGGTTGCAAATACTTTTAAAATGCATGAACCCACATATTCAAGAAATATAAGTTAAAATATTGCAATTGTTAAGTGTTCACAATTGAAAGAAAAACTTAGTTTTAGTGAATACAATTGATCTCCTATTAAAATATACATTAGTGTTTAGTTTGCAAGTTCCATTAATATTTAAACTTTGAGACGGGTAGGATAAGCTAACATTATACTAAACGTTTACGAAAACGACTTTTAGGAAATGATGTTACAACAATAATATGATGCTAATGTTTTTTTGTTGTTTTGTTTTAATCCGACACACGTAGGTTCGTGCAAAGTAACTTTTAAACGTTAGGCAATGCTTCATACTCACATGTTTGAATACAAGTCGTCCTTAAATGTATGTTCTATTAGTTTTAATCCGCGGAGGATGCACAGCCTTGCGTCCTTTCAAATGACATATTTTGTTCAAAAGAGAATGTAATGTGCATTTGGCATCCAACTTCTATTCAGGTTCATTAATCGAACATAAAACCCGTTTTCTTGGCATCTGTGCGTACTACTGTATTTGTGTTTTTGGCAAAATTACTTGTTTCTAACTAGAACAAAATAAAGACCAACCTGGCTCATTAAACAAAATTTATATAGTACGCCATTCACATACACTTCTTATCTGGCTGGCTATCAAAAAACGTAGATATATTGATGCTTAACTATATACAATGACCAGTATAATCGTGTGTACGCCCTTCTTGCACTTTTTGTTTAAGATAATGTTAACAACATCATTTTGAGATATTTCTATTTTCAGATCAAATGATTTCATTGAGTTAAGATCTGCATTTTGTTTGCAAAGGTTCATGCATTTAGTTACAATTATAAACGATCACCAAATATTTTTCTTTTAAATATTAACCATTCATATTCTATCTACTGACCATAATCTCATTTAATATGAACATAAAATGCATAGAGATAATAAATGCTCCTGTAACTGCCAGTGTCTCTGAACATAAAAATTCAACTTTGAGGATTAATACAGGCATGCTTATAATATTGCACTATTTTCATTAATATTGTTTAGCGTTTATAAATGGTACAAGTAAACACAATGCGGTGAACAATAAATGCAATGGTTGTTCCGCTATATCCGGCGTAGCTAAATTGAAGGTAACGTCGTTCGCTTATTCAATTACCAACCCATCATTATATTGACACTAATCAATCAATCACTTACCCATCATTTTATTCACACTAATCTATCCATCACCAACAAATCATTCTATTCGCACGTATCAATCAATCTAACACTAACCCATCATCATATTCACACTAATCAATCAATCACACACACCATCATTCTAGTTACACGAATCGATCAATCAATCCACCTATCAACCCGGTTACATATCCACAAATCAGTCAAAAGCAAATAAATAATACATACACGTTTATATAACTTAGAATTCCAGAACACTTAAGCGTTAAGTTAAAAGAAATAATGCTTTTAAATTGCACCAATTATGTTCCGCCGTTTCTAAATTTGTAACTTTAAATTATAACATTTCTGTATTTTATTCCTTCAGTGCATCTTAGTATATTTCTGTTTATTACATTTGATCAATTGTAATTTCAACAACTTGTACGACTCGTTGAGTTGTTAATAAATAGCTATAATTAATTTACACTATTAATTGCATATTGCGCCTTTTATGTATTGATGCTTCTCACATTTTCAAACATAATTACGAGCTGATCACATATTATAACTCAATTAAATGCATAAACAAACACTTATTTGCCATCGTGTGCTCTCAATTATATTTCCCCTACATTCAACCTGAAGTTTAATGACCTGCACTATGTCTCGATCTATGCTGGAATGAGACGTTTCAAGGGTACCTCCGTCAAGTCTTTGTATGTTTATGTTGCAATAGAACATCGTCGTGAATACTCAATAATATGGACGTGAGAGACACAATTCACGAATTGTAATCTTGTATGCCTTATTTATTATGACGGTATTGAAACATTGACTAATCTAACGATTTCGATATAGTATAAGTATGATATAAAGGTGTCATCTTGATTACGTTTTTTTATACCCTGGTTGTGGTCTGAATATTTCAGTTAAACAATACAAAAATAAGTCAAACGATATCAACTAATAAATAAAATAAAAGTTGACATAAAAAACATCTACAATGTTATAGTCGTTAAATCAACTGTGCAAAGTCGCAAACTTGAATCTACAGTGGAAATAAAAGTAGTGTTGTTATATATCATACGAAATGAGGATACAATTATTATATTTTTCAAGCTTAAAACTTAATGTAGGTTTAACTTGTTTGTATATTCGCACGGTTCTCCGTAATTGTGCTGAGTTGCGCGAGGCATACTACGTATAAATGCATATATTGTTCGCAATTAAATTTGTTTGCGCGTTTCTATTGAAACCGCATGCATGATGGTTATAATATGTCATCACAAACGATTTTATCCTCCGAAAGTCTTTGACATGTATTATTGTTTTCTACGGTGTCTGAATTCCTAACCGATCGGCCCAGATTCACTTATGTCTTATATGAATATCCAAACATATGTACGGCTGTTATCGAATCAGTGAGAATGTCGAGCCAATTAGGATGGATTGTGTGTTGTTCGATGAATGAGTCAATTGCCTTAACGTAAAATATTTTCAAACTGACACGATTTGTTCACAGGTTCTTAAACTAAAACTGTAATATGCATACCTGTGTAAGTTTGGCATCATACACACCATGAGAGTCATGTGCTCAAACTTGGTGGAGGTTAAATGATGATTTATTCAAATTGCAAGGCAGACAAACCGTTCAAAACATTTATGTCGCTGTTCTTTCCCTACACGCGTGTATTTAACGGTACAATTACCTAGAATAATAGAAGGCAGTTAGCCTGGTTACCTTGACAGTTATGTGAAAAGTATATCATGAGGTCCAAACTAAACAGAAACAAAAAAATGCATTTTTAATTATTTAATTGTTTCTTATATATATAAATGCTACAAAATTAATGTTCTCTTATGGTATACTTATTAATGACGTCGATTTGTTTATACAATATTTGAACAATTAGCCGATCGTACGAAATTGGTGAGTTACTCCATTTGTCTAATTGATTTCCCTGTTAACGTATTGTTAAATGGAGGCTAAAGCATTCATGAAAACACCATATTTAACACAGCGCTTTTTTTCCGGGGCGATTCATTTACATGTTTGATAGAGTTTATATTGTGGTATGTGTGTTTACAGATATCAACAAACACTGAAACAATAACGTCAACCCATTTCAACACGATTCAATCGTTCCATTATGTATTACACTGTTTGCATCTGGAATGCGTTCTTTAATGCGCACTACTAATTACAGTCAGGCTGTAATATTTGCCTCTAATACATACAACGAATATAGCTTTTATTCCCTTTGCAACTTGTGTTTAATTTGCTTGCCAGCTGTACTGACATACTTCAATAAAATGCGATATTTTCCACTTATGTTTGCATTTAGTATTTACGCAAATTACTGTTATAATTAGAATATTACATACTACCATAATAGTCCATAAATATTGTATTTTGTTATAATAAAGTGTTGTATGAAAGGTCAACGTTTTTGTGTTTTGGTTAAAATAGTGCAATATGCTTATGCATATATATCCGTAAGTTGTATACAATTAGGAGATGGATTATGTGCTATTAAGCGGTTATTTCCCCAGAGAGTTTACCTAATTGACATATTAGCAACGGCATGCGACATTTAGTCATTTTCCATATGCGGCCAGTCCTGTCTGCACATCTGCGAAGTTAAGCCATAAGCTACCCTGTCCGCTTAATATAAGACCCTTAAACCTTGCGGGATTGTATAGCGGACAGCGTAGCTCCTGACTAGACTGCGCGATTGGCCGCATATGGCATAAGACTCATTTTCGCATGACACGGTTAATACAGATGAAAGGTCAGTCGCCCATGCATTTGTATATCTATAAACTTGCATATGTCGTATGTTTGCTTAATTTGATGCAAACGGCAAAAATAAACTCGATTACCTTGTAAGTATTTGAATTATGTATCATAATTAAAGTGATTTAAGGTTTAATTGAAGCATGATATTTAACAACCCATTCACTAAGTTTGTATTGTAACATATCTAATATCATGATATGTGATCATGCAAACTGACGGATGATTGTTTAAAATAGCATTTATATAACTTAAGGTTCTGTTACTTTTTAGAAGTAATGAATTACATATATACACTTTAAACTCTTTGCAAAATCATAGTGTGCATTGTATTGCCAAACGTAGTGGTCTTTGCAGACGTTAATTGTTTTGGGTAAAATGCCATTTCAATAATTTAAACCGGTTCGATTTCTTAAATTTCGAGAAAAGCACTTACGCTTAAAGGATATTTAACTGGATACATATCTTTCTATGTATTGTGTAAGTATTGCGTTAAGCAAATCTAATATTATCCATTATAAAGCGACCTACATACATACAAACATGAAAATGAAGTCATAGGAAAGGTTTCATAATGAGACCATCTTATTGTAAGCGCAATATTTTTTAAGAGTTTCCAAGATTACAACCTATATACAGGAGCTTATCAATTTGTTTCATACAATTCATTACTCGTCATCATTCGCATCAGACAACCGTGTTTTTTGACCTAGTTCCAACTAATACGTCGTCATTGAAACACGACCAAAAAATTAAAACCGTAAAAGCTTTTGTATAAATAAGTAAATGCTGATGTGGACCTACCACACTAAAACCAATTTAATTATATTATTAAATAAACACGTGTACAATTGAATTGTATTTTTGAAATGAGCAATGTTTCATCCCCAGAGTTTGTATTAATGTGCATCTTAGTTCAATGACCTGCACACTCACCTGTTCAAAGAAGCTAGATCTGCGGTGATATAAGACAGTTCGCTTGAATCGTAATCAACTCAACACGTTTATGTGGCTTGTGAGGTTTAACTGAAGCATATATCATTGAAGATGGCAGCTGAAGCAACACATTCCATGAATTATCAGTTTCTGTTTTATATGTGTGATAATATGATTGCAAGTATTACTTTGCACATGGTTAAATATCAGGAACACACAATATTATATAACATAATGCGGTTACTGTTTTTTAAGGCAAGATAGGTTATTACAAATGAATTAGATGTAATAATAATGCTCTAAAGTATTGTGCAAATATATCATTGTCATTGACTAGAACGGTACACAGTGTAGCCCGTTTTGGCGTAAAACGGTAAAAGCTAAAACATACTACATATCACTTGTGGCGTTACAGTTAAACTGTGTTTAAAAAAAAAATGTTGATTACTGATGAAATTGCAAAATGTCTCTAAATATTTACACACATATACGTTGAAAGTGAGCCATACCTAACATGTATAAATAAGAAAATATTCAATAGTTAATTGATGGATTAAGTAACGAATTATTCAAAGTTAAAATCAAAACATTTATTTTATTTTTAATAATCAAATTGTCGATATAAACAAGCTACTTGTTATATTTCACTTTATGGATAAATAGAGGATATTTGTTGGATTCGGTGGAATATGGATTATATTTCACGAGTGATCAAAGAATATATATTGTTTCTATGATCACGAGTGAATTAAAATCAATATTCCACCAAATCCAACACATTTTCTTTTTATTTTATAGTTTTTTCACCGTTTATTTACATTTCAAACAGTTTAACTGGAGAGTTGCGCTGGAATAATGACGTCATTTCGTCAAAAAATGACGTCATTTGACAGTAATTATTCACTGTTATTTTTCACTGTTTGAAACAGTGAAATATCATTTTTATTTCACTGATATTTCTCTATTAACAACCGGAAAGCATATAATAATACGTTTTTAATTGTAAATTGTATATATATATTTGATCAATATGTATTTTTAAATACTTCACTTTGATACTTGTATCTCGCGCGTATCGCCGTGGATTAATGTATACGGTGTCCGCAATATCCATATAGCGACCGAGAGGTCACGGGCTCGAAATCCTGTGTGGGAGAGTTCTTTTAGACCCTTATAGACACCAAGTACTGGTTCTACCCAGGAAACGGACTCGAGAGCGTTTTAATAATTTCGATCTAGTCGAGATTTAATAAATCGGTT
Organism: Dreissena rostriformis; assembly: GCA_007657795.1. Taxonomy (NCBI): domain Eukaryota; kingdom Metazoa; phylum Mollusca; class Bivalvia; order Myida; family Dreissenidae; genus Dreissena; species Dreissena rostriformis. The sequence continues at coordinate 151,627 of VMBQ01000543.1, read as the reverse complement.
TAAAGTAAAGCGTTTCTTAAAATGACCTGATCATTTCAATAAAACCCTTCGGCATGCGCAAATATATGTTTATCATAATTGTAATCATAATTGTATGGCTCTAATGACATGCACCCGGAATGCGTACATATATATTAAATCCTTATTATAAATTTTAACATTTACTGAATTATGTGCAAGCACCAAATGTTTATTTTATTCCCCATTGCACTCGTTCTTGAATTTGCTTGAAAGCTTCAATGTAGTAAATCAAGTTCAAGCGTTATCATCTGCTCTTGATTCCATTAGGACTGTACGGAATACACATTTATTGGCAATTACATTTAAATTACGCTAGCATACTTCTCGTCTAATTTAAAATTCTAATTAAGCGTCGTGTGTTCAGAAAGTTTAAGTTCTAGAAATTATTTCGATTTACAAAATGTACCTTACTTTGCCAGAAAATAAGATATATACTGTGAAAAGTGTCTCTCGCATAATCAAAATCATTTTTGAATGTAACAAATCACGGCCAAAATGAAATCGGCTAGGCTAAGCAAATACAATATGTTATTTAAGATAACTGCGTATAAGAAGGTGTTTGATATGTGATTTATTTTAGGTACAAATACGACGTGTTATCAATAACGGATAGTAATTGTTCGCTCTCAAATAGTTAATTGTTTCACCCAAAGGCGTAAAAATTTATTATTGCACTATATATAACATTCATATTAAAACCAATTGTTAAGGGATCTGCCCGATTAAAAGAAACACTTGATAAACGTTTGGCGATTTGACAGGCGCCTCGCGATGTCTTTATAAAGTTTTCCTCTTTTGGTCATCGCCTTATAATAGATGTGTAAATCGGTTGATCGCCTTGCCGGGATTGAACCTTTTACTTTGATATTCCTTAAGCGACGATCATAGTTTACGACAGTAAAACTGTAAACGTTTGGTGCCTGCCCGATTACATGACGATTATTTTCTATCGGTCCGCGCCTTTCCGTGCTTCTCTAACACATGTGTATCAACACGGAATAACTTCGTTGCGGGTGCCTGGTACAGAAATAGTGTTAAACACAATTATTTCAAAAATACAATTCACCTTCATACATTTCTTTACAACATAACTAGTAGAGTCAATATGTATATAATCAAATACGTGAATATGTGATGTGTTTAATCCTAAATATCTTACATCAGTTTATCATATTGTTATTCTCGTACGTTTTAAACGGTTCGAAAATAGTTTTATTTCACAAATTAAACCATTTATGTTTAGCGAATTTAAGAGGCTCGTTAACATTATTTATTGTATTTTCTGCCAGGCGTTTGAAATTCAAGTTATGAGATGGGAGTACACGCTATTACTGTTTTATAACCTATAGATTGTTTCCAATGATAAGTATTTCTAGAGTGTTCAAAGCCTGCAAATAAAATATAACATACTTTCACTCAAAGGTATAGCCATATTTGCAAGCCCAATATCATATACAGATGCAGGTCCTATATTGTATGAATAATTCTATAATATGTGGCACAAAACGTGTAATGCCCATGTGGAGTTATTTAGCAAGCTAATTACAAATTTTAACACTACGTCGAATTCAAATCATTTTCACTATTTGTGTTAGCCCATCTTAAACACCAAGATCCATTCCATTTTCGAATAAAGGTACAACGCAAACACAGGAACCAGCATATTTTGTTGAAGTAGTATTTAAACTATAAATGTCCACAATTCCAGTTTTGTGTTTCCTATTTTGTTGTCGCATTTCTTTGGTGTAGTTTTCGAGCAAGCTAAAAACGCATAAAAAAGAGAGTCGAAGAACAATGACTATACGATAATCACAGTAACAAGTGTATGATGAACGTGGAAGGGTTGCCCAGTGAATCGACATGACTGAACAAACTACTAGGAGAGGTTAACATCTTAGCTTACAGCGATCATAATTTAACGAAGATGATTCATCGAATACAAATAATAGTGTGGGCGTTTTCTTTTTGTTAAAATTAAAGTTTGATATTTTATTGTTGTTTCAATTTTTTGAAAGATTGTTAAAAGTGCTAGTCGCGATACCTGCTTTGTGCATAATGTATAGCAGGTGTTTTTACCGCATATACAATATGCCGATCAATAGGTCTTTAAATCCAAACTGCTTTTATACATAACTGTCTGTTTTCTAAGAAAATGGCGTCGATATTGTAATGCAGCAGACATGTTTCTGATATAAGTGTATCAATAACGGAAGTGTTCGCTCTGCTCTGTGCTCTTTCTGATACAACTGAATCAATCTTCAAATAACATTAGACACTTAGCGAACAACGTATAGACCAACATACAAGACATACACAGATGGTTGCAAACCGGAAGTGTATTTGTATGTATCAAGGGCAAGTAACGTTTGTTTTTCCTAAAATATATGCGCACAAAGCGTCTGAGCGCATGATTGATTGCATCGTACACTCTTTTCTCGTAACTTAACACTACGAAGTTCCGTCTGCTTCCGTTGTGCAGTAAACATAATCAAATGGGTTTGCATCAATATATTGTACACGCTCACTAACGATTCATTTCTTCAAATTATTATAGGTAGCCTTTCTGGGCATGATTATATTACTGTCAGTGAGTTTGTTTGTCGAAAGAAAAAAGCACAGTTTTTTTTTTCAAAACACCACAGCTTTCACATCAAACTATTTAGAATAACTATGTAGCTCTATAATTAATTACACAGATTGCATTTGTACAGAATACTTTCTTTGTCACTCCTTACAATTATTTTATTTGCACAACCAACTCAAATCAGGTTAGTTTCAATTGCCTTGTAAAATAAATAAATCAGCATGGCTGGAAACATCTACAGACAGTGAACAATATTTATTCCATCACGTTATAATTGATTGCTATTCAAAACTGGCGCGTTGTATTGACATCCGTATGTATTGCTGAGCAGATAAAGTTATTCCTCCTCAAGATTTAGGCTCATTATCTCGGTCATATCAGAAGAACCAATATTTTTAATGACGTGTCATTGTGGTTTTGTGCGCATCACAAATGATTATTCCGAAGAATTGTTTAACGTGGTGTATATTTGTCAGCTCGACGCAGGCGAAAAGACAGCAACAAACTAACGCTTGAGAAGTAAAGAGCAATATGCCTCTAGGTGCGTGATTGTAAAACATGTCTTCATATGATTAGAGGAAGACTTTCTGGGCATGCTGATATTACTGTCAGTGAGTTTGTTTGTGATAAGAAATAGGCACAGTTTTTCAAAACATCTGCTCATGATTTATAGATCACATGCTCATCTTATGAAAAGTTACTGACTGGAAATGAATTATTTTTTTCCACAATAGACGCAATTATGTTCTTCAAGATAACAATAGGCAAAACTATCGTAACATGGTTTAGTGAAATGTTGCATTATTGCGATATGCATCACATTCGGCTTATAATAAAGCATATCTCGTGGACATTTGCAAACTGTTTAATGTGAACGCATGTTAAAATGCATGTTTACGTATGTGGGTGGAAACCGGTTGTTCGATTGGCGATAACGTTAGACTCTTGTAATATTTAAGGTTGAGTTAGGAAAAGCAAGTTTAGTACTTGTTAAAGTATTTAAATGGTTAACTGTATTTGCAATCGATGATACATGTTAAGAATATGTTCCAATAAAACAGACAACGAAAAATACTACGCACCAAGTGAGATATGCAAGGTAATTCGCAACAGGTATTACGAACATTGCATTTCATCATCAATTTACTAATATGTTGTAAGACAAATATAAACAACTTTAAATACATGATCCGATATAATAACGTGTCTCAGTGTGTGGTTATGCCGGTAATTCTTCTATATAATTTTAACCAAACAAATATGTGTTCACAATGAAACATGAAGTTTTAGAAACTAAAAAACGGAGTATTTGTCATTGACTGAGATGCTCTTGCTGTATCTAATTTCCACCTGTACCCCAGTGTTCTGCAAACTTCATTGTTATGTTGTCAGACTTGAATGAATTGGCATTATTTAAAGGGTTTTATTATTCGATTGTAATTTAAACGAAGACGTTCATGCCTCTGGTGCCATTAGAACGACCCGTGTTCGGAAATAAAAATCAGTCATCTGAAGCAAAGTCCTTTCTGCAAAGTGTTTGCATTTTGCGTCTAGTTGACTAAAGAGATAATAAAACACGTAACGTTATTGTTCGTGAATACTTAAATCGCGAGCTTATGGACATGCAGGCCAATTGCATGGCTTTAAACTAGTCTGTGAAAACGATCACAGTCAGTGTTAAACAAACTGCATGACACAAACACGCGATACAAAGAAAAATAGTTAAATATGAGCAAAAAGTCAGATTACTTCGTGAATCAAATGAACTGAGTATAAATCTGTGATGTTTTAATTATTGCCCCACAATGCACATGTGTTCACTGTGCACACCTTTGTCCTACGGTCACATACGTAGTCTCACCGTTTTTGTATAACAATCTTAACGCGCTAAGACAATGACGACTATTGAATATGCTTTTCAGTCACAATGAAATCATAAAAGCCGAAGATGGCTTTCATAAAGTAAGTATTATTTATTTTTTGCTTCACTGTACATACCTTATTTTGTATTTGTTTGTTTGTTAGAAATATGGTCATCAGTAGACCATTGTGTTTCCAAGATTGTTAGAGCTTTTTGATACAAGAATTTAACAGAATTTCTGTCACTATCTACCGTTATGAATGCGCTCGGAAATACACAAATCGGGATGTGACAGTTTCCAAATTTTAAAAGTAAATATAGGGGCCCATTTAAAAAAAAAAAATATCCATATAACAATAACGCCTTTATATTAATTGAATGTGTTAACTGCATAGAATCGTTTAGCTTCACCAGTTGACTGTTTCAGCAAACATACATACATGGGTATATACGTGTTAGTATGTAAACAGCAAAACAACATAACAACCTGTCCATCACAAATGCAATCGTCACATTTATATCATCCAATTCATTAGAACGGTTTTGATATAAGGAAGATTGAAAACTGGCGTGTTGTAGTGACATCCGTATGTATTGACTAGCGGATGCAGTAATTCCTTCCCTAGATTTGGGCTCATTATCTCGATCAAACCAGCAGCACCAATTTTCTAATTACATGTCATTGTGATTTTGTGCGCATAACAAATGGTTATTTCGAAAAATTCTATCACGGTGTGTATCTTTGTTCACTCGATACAGGCAATACACCAGCAACATAATAACGCTTTAGAAGTAAAAAGCAATATGCCTCAATACAACATGTGTTCGAAAAATATATAAATGCTTCAACTTGATATAATATGTTATGATCTGGTAAATGTGTTTATTAAAATCACTATATTATCATTTTAAAATTATGCTCGCTGTTTTTATTATTGACAAACAACAAAGTTAGCCTTACAAAATTAAACGATTCATGATCGAATAACAATAAGTATCGTTAAAATTTGGTGAAAACAACTCTATTTAGTTCTGACGAGGGTCTATTGAATGCTCAGTCTAACGCCCGCGTGGTTAAATTCCTATGAAACATGTACCATGGCTAGACATACACAACGAAATCAAAAACATTTTAGGATATAACGCGGTCAGAGTTAATCCACTAACAAATACAACTTATAAACTTGTCTATAATCTAATCCATAACTTGTTTAAAGCTTTGCATATGCACTTGCTGAACTAAGGTGTTAAAGTTGCTATTTTGATTTATAAAATACATAATCGCTGTACCGAATAACATGGAAATACTTTACCAAACGCAAAATTGCACCATTAGCAACCCAAATCGTCCGTATCGGTAAACAACTTAACATCAGAAACAATTAGGCATCTCGAATGATTTATGTTAAGTATATACTAAATATCATAGGAACAAAAAACATTAAGATGAAAACTATAGCTGTTCGATAGAACATATTTAATAGTAGTCGGATGGTTTTACATCTTCTTTATTAGTGGATATCACCCTGTTAACATAATATTATTACTAAAAGAGCGATTAAGTCTGGATGTTATCCCCGAAATCAGTGTTTCTGCTGCCGACTCTTCATGTCGTTTTCTTTTAACACTGTGCTATTCTTGCTCTTTCATAACTTTTGTTGTATAGTCGTTTCATTGTTATCAGGTGCATATTGGATGATACATCTTTGAAATGAATAGTTCGAATGTTCCAATCTAGCCAATACGACATATGTTACCGCTTAGGGCTCTCACATGTACACTGAAGTTAACCCAAATACATTCGCATGTAAGCACCAGCAGAAGAATAAGCAGCTGTTTGCTCGTCAGTTTATAACCAAATACCAGTGCTGAAACCATTAATAAAAGCATATGTACGTCTGTGTTTTGCTTCTAATTCGTTCGGTGATGTATAGTCAATTTATATTTCGTCATATTGGTATATGTAAATATGCATATTCCCGGCAATACATTTGGAGTTATATTTCTTTTTATAAACATTTTTCGATTGACGGCAACGTAGTAATTACTAATTGATTGAGCGCTTCTCTAAAATAGCGTACAAATAAATGTCTTTTGAGGTCGAGTCCCGGTTTCATGTTTATCGTGTTTAATCAATTCTTTATTAAATAGCTGTGCTTGTTAATGTCTACTCCAAATATGGTTGCTGATTTACTCACCTTCATAACGTGTTTACACTATTGTATTGAAGCAGTCTTGTAAATGGAATGGAAATGTCATCAAGTGCAGACATTGTTCGTCTGCTTTATACGAACAAATAAATCATTAGCTTGTTAATTCAATGTATAAGTGAACACAGTAAGGGACAACAAAACCCCACAAAAATCTGCACTTGGCGGCAAAAAGCTCAAGGGCATTTGGTGTAATAAGGGCAGCTCGCATTATTATCCTAGAATGTTAAAACATACTTCTTGTATGCAAACGATGATTGGGGACATTTTACACCCGTCTCGAGGAAATGGACATTACTTCTATTGTGAGATGGAAAACTCTATATTTAAGAAAATCGACCGATAATTATTGTTATTATTATTAATCATTATTATTATTATTATTATTATTATTATTATTATTATTATTATTATTATTATTATTATTATTATTATAATCTTTATTATAGGAATCATTATTATTATTATAATAATTAGTACAAGTGATAATTATTCATATAAGTCATTTTAGTGACCGTTTTTAAAGTAGTAGTAGCAGTAGCATTAGCAGCAGAAGCAGCGTCAACAGCAGAATTTGCAGTAGAAGAAGTATTAGTACATGCACTAGTATTAGAAGAAGTATTTGAAGTAGAATTTACTGGAGCAGTAGTAGAAGCAGTAGTGGTTGTAGTAGTAATATTGCTGCCCTCACTCGTGTTATAAGTGTTTGTGTTGTTGCGGTCTCAATAAAAACAGCTCGAATATGTTGTATCACTGTATTATGACAGGGAAGAGTCTTTAAATCTATCGTCATATTGATCGGACCACTTTTTATATTAAATTATTCATAAGCCTATTAGATTAAGCCTCTTCGTTGTATTTAATCAGGCTACGATTTTGATTAAGCCCTGTTTGCAACTTGCTTAGCATAACGGAGTGGTTGGGTCCAATGGTCTGATTTTTATTCTTTTGCAGGTAGTTGTCAATGTCGTTGCTAAGATATATGTTTAGTAAGAAATATGTTATTTTGTCGTGGACGTGTTTAACCAAATCAAGTGGTACTGTGATAGACCATTTAATGCAGTAAAAAAAAAGGACAAACATGTATTACAATCTGCTACTTTAAACATTAAGATGTATCACCGCAACATAACATAAAAGCACTTGTTAGACATTTGACTATCGAACCTTCTACAAGCTGAATCGGTCTGGGTCCGACCGTCGATTTATGCCCATTAGCAAATTGTCATTGACCGATTTCGTCAGTGTTCAATTTTGCCTTTCTGAAGATCGTGATATTATCATTCTTAATAGGATTGTCGCGTTGACAAAACCTTAAATAGGCTTGGACTGATCCACTTCATTTAAGTGTCCAAGATAACATTATTTGGTGAATTTTATCAAGAAACATATTTTCCGGATGGAAGTACACTTCAGTTTGTTGCGGGCATGTGGCTAACGAATTCGGAAAAAGATTCAATTGAGGAAAGAAAAAACAGTGGACGATATATTGCAAATCATGCTAATTTAGGTATATGCAACGTAAACAGATGAATTTGTATATTGTAAAAGAAACAATTAAATTCAACTCGGAGTCGTGCAGTCTCGTGTAGGCCGTCTGTTTCGAAAATGTATCGGCTCCATGCAATGAATGATTACGAATAAGTATCACACGCATACAAACCTATATGAAAGGAGTGTAAATGCCACGAAACAATGACTGCTGTTAAGCTCAGTATTACATTTTAAGTTAAAAAAAGTTCATGTTTAGATGTCTCCTTCATCAAAACACATTGAACGAGTGTAATATTTACAAATAGGTAACCGCATATTAGACGGCGTGTAACTCGAACGGCAATAAAGGTTATTTAATGTAAACTTCATTATTATGATGTGACCACATATTAGAACAGAAATGCATATTGTCGAAAATTGAGCTTCCCGTGTTCTTACAATGTATTAAGTGATTGTTAAATAACTGGAGGGCAGACGCTGACCAAGTAATTCATTTCGGATATTACACACCTTCGTCAGAGGTATAATTATTCATTTTATGCTTTCCGGTGGTTCAAAGAGAACTATCCACGAATAAAAACTGATAATTCACTGTTTCAAACAGTGAAAATTAACAGTGAAAATTATCGATTATTTTCATTGTTTTATCGGAACCTTTAATGGCAAAAAAATACAAAAAATACTCATTTGCAAGCATTCAATAAAAAGACAATTTGTTGGAGTTTGTGGAATATAGATTTTAATTCACTCGTGATCATAGACAAAGATATATTTTAACTCGTGGCTGAGCACATTGTGAAAAAATTAATTTCTATTATCACTTGAAAATTAAAATCGATAGTCCACCCAATCACACACATATATTTTCACGTCCAGATAAACTTACATAATCGAACTTGGCATTACGAATGGCGGGCTGTTCAAAACGAAAATCGATGCTCTGTGAATACGGCTTTGCTTTTTATAATTGTTAAACGTGTATTTAGAATGACGCTGTCTGTTACATAGAGCGCTTTAGGTCTAATAATGCTTTTTACTTCAATATTATATTGAAATTTATCATATCACGAATCTTTAACATTTTCCAGTACGTTTGCATAGCTTCTATACTTAGTATTAAAACATTATATTAGTTTTGCGCATTTGTGCTTACATGAGTTTTGAGCACTGTTACCGTTTATAAACTACATTAGGCTAACCAATAATTAAGCAGTTTTATTAGCTCATATAGAAACATAAAATACATCAATTCTTGACTCGAGGAAAATGTCGCAAGCATTGTAGACTCAAGTTCGCCACGACACATAAACATGTTTAGTTTGTTAACATGACATATTCCAATCGGCGAGCCTGACAGTAACTTAAAGTAGGACATTATGAATGCCGCACACTCTTCATAGAATGCGCGTGATGTATGTGTTACCGTGATTGCCTGACTACGAGTGAACATGTTTAATCATGTTCCAGTGTTTTTTGCATATATGCCCAACTGATCGGATGAGGTTAAACGTGTTTTGTTTTTATAATACCGTCTTTATGGTGCATTCGTAGCGAAACAAATGCAGTATTGTTAGCTAATTTCTATCAATATTCATTATAAAGTTATCGTTGATCGTAAAAGGCACCAACAACTTATCTTTAAATAATTGAAATGAATATAACCATACATCGGAACTAAAAAGCTCCAGTATAATTCAAGAAAAGAATTGAAGCAATAATTCAACGAAGAAAAACAGTTGCCCAACCTAGGATCGAACTACTGATGTTTGGATTTAAAAATCTATCTTCTAAACCATTCGACCATCAGGCTGTCAAAATTACGAGCATTTATAACTAATATAAGTAATCCACGTATTGTACACAAAATACAGCGAAACCAACAAAAGCACTCCCAATTATTCAATCGTTTCGCGGTTTTTATGTTTGTTTTCCTAATAGTACTACTTTCTTATGTTTAACCATTGAATAAAATGTATTTTCAGTATGAGTCTACGTCGCGCTGTGATATGAAGGGTTCTTTATTTTTTACATTATGTGACAATTATTGGAATATTGTCATTTCGACAATTTGTGAACAATTCCCTTTAATGAAAACAAAAGTGTATGCTTATAACACGACTGTATTTGATTGTTTACTCAATGCGGAACTACAAAATGCGCATTTGTATTATAATACATAGTTCCCCCGCTTGTAATATATGTATGGAGTCGAATATATCTTGCTCAGATCTTTCTTTTGTCACATGTATTACAAAACAGAAAATAGAACGTCACGAAAATATGCCATAAGACAATCGTTCGGAACGAAATGGTTATTCGTGTTGATATGTGAACACAGCATCTGTTTTAGTTTTACCATTATCCTATTTCAACTCGTATTAAATTACATTGATGGTCATTAGTCACAATTATTTATATACGCTAGACTTGCACACACAACGGTTTCCCTGTGATTGCTAGTAGTAAAACACAGGTTTCAAACGATACGTAAAGAACACAATTAACAATAAACTCAAGGTTGTATTAAATTGAGCGAAACATCGTTTTGGAGTATTCATGGATGAGATAAAGAATGAGATTCATCTGGTCATTTAAAATAAACATCCAAGGAACCTTTTTCCTACGCACATTCTGGTGGCAAAAGAGAATATCGCACCTGCATAGCCTCATTAAGCAAAACACAACTGCAAGAAAACAACTGCTAGTGTTCGTTTGTTTCATGTGATTGTTGTGCTCCTTGTTTATTGCCCAATCCCACATGCTCTGTGTAATATATGTCCTGTCACTTACATTGAACATCTTTCCAGTCTTTTGCTTTGTTCTCAAACACGCATTTCCTTATTTGCTCATACGAGGTTAATGACGCAGTGTAATTCTTTTGTATAAACGGATTCCATTGACTCATAATACGCAGCGCTAAAAACTTAAAAGCCATAATTTAAAGTTAAGCGACCCTCTTTATTTAACACATAACTAACTTTAGATAGTAAAACATTTGTATGATTTGGATTTGGAAAGGCCTGGTACAAATATACAAAAGGTGTGCCAATATATCTGTTTTCTTTTTTCTATTGTGCAAAGTGCATTTTACTATCTTGCACACAATCGATTTCATTCGCTGTACTTCACTAAACATGCGGTCATTATTAAGTCATAAGATGGATACGGCGCATCGTTATTGAATGTTTAGCAGAACGTTGTTCTTTGGATAAGATGACCATTTTCATAGACAAGATGATGGAGTGTATACATAAGCCATGACTTGTTAATAACACAGCACCTGTTGTTGATGGTATGACAAAATACTCGCACAACGAGTTTGCTGCTAATATATTGGTTATCCGGTATAAATAGAAGCGTGATGCATTGATGAGGTAATATAAGCTAACTTATTTTAGCATTTCAAACACAAATTACGTCTATACACTTTAATCGCAGTGGCTTTACTCGTAAATGTTATGTTACACATAGGTAACTGCACGTTAATGTTTTTCCATGATCCCGATTAGGCTGGAGCCCTCGGGCCAATCCTTACGAAAGTAGACGAAAGTAAGCAAATACCATGGGACCATGGCACTCACCGTAACCTATACGTAACCTATACGTAACCTATACGTAACCTATACGTAACCTATACGTATAAGAAGAGCAAGCCCAACGCGCACTGGTCTTCTTTGTGTTTATACTACTTGAGCTTCTTGCTTAATGAATGCTTATTCTAAAACGTATACAAGTCTAAATTAATCATCCGTTATGAAGTAAATGGCGTGCAAAAAATGCTGTTTTTTAATATAATTCAATTTGTTGCTAACATAGGCATTGGTCGCTGACAAAATCTTTGCCTATAATGGAAAATATGCAAGTTCTACAAAGCGACTTATTGCCAAATGGGTTAGTTGTTGCTAGGAGAATGGATACTATGATTACTATATTACTAATTTGAATAGTTATATATTTTATTGATTGACGATGACCGTACAATATTTATTAAATTGGAAATGTATGTTTTGCTCATGGAATAAACTTTTGTAATCATCGTCCGCGTCGCCTCTACCAATATTGATTTAAAAAGCTAGAAATACACACAAGCGATATTGAACTAGTTAGTCAAACTGCCTTATAATTTAAGGAATATTTGATTCAACATCAACAAGTTGTTTTTAATATGCTTAACACTTTAAATAATAGCGCTATCAATGTTATGATATTGGTTATGATTGATACATAAATATGGTTTCTTTGTTATAATATCTTCGCTGTAAGACATTCAAAATATAACACCTTATCTGTGTTTATATGCCAGTAAACGTTTTTTTTTTCTTATCTTCTAACTTGGCTAATCGAAGCAATTTTTTTGGTCAAAAACACAATTATGACCATTTTATGTTCCATAACTCATGTGACAAGTGTACATAATTACCATCTGAGAGACGGGTGTTATTTATGTATCGATTTCCTTCGCTTACAGTAATGTTTTATTATATTAAAGGCATAATGCATGTATTAAACATATTATGAATGCATGTTTTTGCAGAATAAATTAATAAAATATTTCGAATTTGCTACGCAAATGGCCATACCTATAATTGTACTAAATAATTAAAGTGATAAACCTTTGCAAGCAAATTATTTTCCTCCATTTAAAAGCGAGTATAAACGATCTTAGTTATATTATTTCAAAACAGACTAAACGTTGATAACACCAAAAATTGAATAAAAGTGTAAAAGATGTGATACCAGAAAATCAACGAAATTCGAGTTATTATATTATTATTATACCGGATTTACATACAATTGCAACTAATTTTCGGTTGTATAGTTGACATGTACATTGTTAGGAAATGCCCACTATTCACTCTAGTTTGTTTAAACGAAACTTGGTTTATTTATAAATATATGCATTACATACGATGCACTTATGTATAAGTCTTAATAAACTGTCTGTCTGTTCTTTATACGAAACATAAACACAACATATTGTTTGATATACAACTTATGCAAATAGACGTGTCGGTATCGGCGTAAACCATTATATACTCAGATATCTAATGAATCTTCTTTACTAGCCTTCGTCCCTATCCAATTTTTTGTTTAAGATTGCAAAAATTAAATGCTGTCACTGGAATCGCACTATACTCGGTTTATGCTCGTTAATAGGCCTCTTAAATACATATGCAATACCACATGTGCATGCAAATTGAATGAGGAAATACAAATTAATGTTCTTATCATTATCTTTGTTTCTAAGGTTAGCTTTTAAATTACGATGAGCAAATTAAGCGAATTGTGAATAGGTGAGATGAATTTACGCCATTAATTGACTAAATGATATCGACCAAAGTGGTGTAGAATAAAAAACGGAAAAAGTCTTGGAATACGAGTCAATAAAACACAACTGTTACAACTTCGCTACATACGTATATGCACGCCATAAATAGCTGCTATTAGTTTACACTTGTTTATTAATGTCAGGATGAAAGAAAAGCGCATTTCTTATGTTTTATTTAATTAGTATGCGACGTGGATAATTGCCGGATATAATTGTCATAATTTATTAGTATAAGTCTTACTTAGCTTCGAATTTGATATTAATAAAGAAAATAATGTAGACGCCTTTAACTAGCATTATTTTAAGATATTTTGATATCAGAAGGATACAAGATATATGCAGCTTATAAAAGATACGTATAGTATGTGGAGTTTCGAATGAATGTTACAAACATTTACAGATATACTGCTAATAAACCTGTAGGTTACGTTTCTGGTGTGACTCTGCATTTAGTGGATATATAATTGATAAAACATCTTTCTGAACATTAAGACATATTTGGTAAATACTGTTATTATTTTATTTCTATTTTGCATAATGCATCGTACAAACTGATTTTAATTGCGTTGCAAGCCCGATACCGTTTCAAACCAAATATGCATTTGCCGTAGAACCGTGAAAATTCAAGATTTTTTATCTCGATCTTTTGAACAATAAATATATATATTGCAGAAAACATTCATACACAATGAAGTTGTATGACCCTACTCGATCCTACATGATCGCATGTCCACTGGCACACGACCGAAATTGTGGCAATCTTTTCATTAAATTCAGTGCAAACAGTACCTTTTGAGTGGCCAACGAGGACGCTATATCGGGACCAAGGTTCTGAAGCGCACATTTTAAAAGATTGCATCATCAAGAAGGCCCTTTTATGTTTGATTACGCTAAACAACATACTTCGGTATTACTATTTTTTGTTTTGATATCAGAACGTAATAAAATTATTTGTATAAGTGTTCATTTCCCATATTTTAATTCAAATGAAACATAACGATTCATACATTTTACTACTGCAAATAACAATCATGTTACTCGATAATGTAAATCACATACAATATTTCACAAAATATAAAATTTCCACGAGTGTCTCAGATAAATGATCCCTTAATCTCCGATTACACAACAATGTAAAATGACAAAGTAATTTAAAACACTAATTCCCAAAATAGCTTTTTGTCCGTTTTCGGATTTAGTCGCATCGACACGGGGTTTATTTTTGTCATAATTGTCTTCAAGATTCCCATCATGAATATGTAGCTTGATAGCTTTAAACAATTTGGAACATGAGATATTTCTAATTGAATGGGCTTTTAGCGCGCCGTCTGGCTATCGTTGTCATTATACCCTAAATAATGTATTGGTCCGGTGTTTTAGATAACATAAGATAGTGTTCACAATGGTTCGCCGTCTGAGTTTCGTGCTACATTAAGATGTCTTTAAAACAGAATGGGTTATATGAACGATATTTACGATACTTCATCGGTGAATGAATTCCTTTAAAGGCACCGAATTTGACAAACTAAAATAAGTTCGTTGCTTTTATTGATGCAATTGAAATGTAATATTAATGAATATGATGTGTTTTACTTACCATTCAAATCACCGAAACTATTGCTTGACTTTTTTCCCATCATGATTGCATTGTAAACATCAGGTATAAAACTAACAAAGGCTGACAGTTTAGAAATAAATTATTAAAATAGGTTTAAACTGAACTTTTTAAGTATTTAATAGTATTTTAGTAAAGTTTTGGGCACGGTGGAACCAATTTAATTTGCTAAACTTACATTGTCGTTATTATTTTTTGTTGAAGACGAATATGATAATGACCTTTTCAAAACATTCACTTATTCATACGTTTTCATTTTTTATGAATGTATAATAAGTACGTACGTAAATTTCCATAAGGACTTTTATTTAAGTAAGCAGTTGTAGCCCATCATCTTATGCATATTGTTAACGCAAATGCGTGTGCAATCTCTTCTGATCTAATCATAGACAAGCCTAATTCTCAAAGTCTGCGTGTCTACACGGAACTCGGTGCCATCAATATATTGAAACAGTTAGTGAACACCGATGGCATCTGGCTACAATAACATTCAGTCTTGTTTTGGCAAATCAACTTGAATGGGATGCATCTACAATACAATGTATATCATAACTACATGCTTCAATCATTACTTACTGACAAGATTTTCACATGTTAAGCACGTTTATGTGCGTGCAGACATTTAACGCTATCGGTATATCAAATAAATGCATTGATAGAGTGCCATGTATTCGAGTATGAAGCTGTATCTATGTATATGTGAACTATAATTGAGACAATGATATTATTCCTTAGCCCATTTTATGTAAAACAAATCATAATCAATCAAGTATAAGCTATAACCTATATCCTATTTTGAAACGTGTGTTGCAATGATATTTAATGATTGTGTGACCGCTCTATTAATAATCTTTGATGTATTGTGTGATGTCTTTTCGACCATCTAATGATTTGCCACAGGTACCTTGTATTTTATTCGCCTTTGCATGTTAAACGGACGACAAAGGCGATACGCATCTCGCGGGTATTGTATTACAAGCAACTCGAAACAATAGCAACTATAATAAAGGGCATCGTCGATACAGCTGTAATTATTATAATCGAATATGTTGTAATTGAATAGCGCGTTTGTCTGAGTTAAGAGTAGATAAACGCTTCCATTAATCAATCCAAAATGTATTGCATTGGGTAGTTTAGGATTAAAGAAACGATGGTCGTAGAGTACCTGATTTGAACAAAGTGAGTATCATTCCGAACAGAATAAACTATTTAAGGAGCGCAGGTTAGATGTTTCTTAAACGTTTTATATTCAAGTGCATGTTTGTTTTTTAATACCTACGTATATTTCGTTGATTTGTGGCTTAATTTTATTAATCACCGTTGGCTGAGACTGAATATGGACGCCATTTTGTTCAGTTGAAGCCGCGCAATCCGATTCTTTCAGATATGAAAAATCGACCCATGGGCCATTATTATCATATTGGCCCGTCAGATACGAATAATGGCCCGCTTACGACGACATTTTGTTGCTTTTTTATAGAAACGATATGTAATATAGAAGTGTAAATAAACATAAACCTCATATAATTGCAATTCAAATTATAAGGAAGTACAATACAATATAAATTCAATGTTATTGGAATTAAATCACTCATTTACTTAACGTTCACGAAAGCACACGAATCGCACTTTTCTGTGGCACGATTTCTTTACACTTAATCAATGTTACATGTACCACATACACAGTGTTGAAATGAAGTGAAAAACAAACTAATTATAAAAGTATGGAAAGCCGACAATGTAATTATTGACATAGCTCTTCAAACCGCACAGCAATTGTCGCTAGTTTACAAACCTGCAAGAGGGAGCATATTACTGTCACATAAATATCGGTGAACGGCAGTAAACGGGATAGATATAGATACTCATTATAGCACTGTGTGTTATGGATTCTTATTCAAAACGACATTCCGTTTCTCCATCCTTCCATCTTTCCATCCATTCATCCATTCATTTATTCATCCATTCATGCATTAATCCTTTCATCCATTCATCCACCCATCCAACCTTCCATCCTTCCATTCTTCCGTTCATCCATTCATCCATCCATCAATCATTATATCTTTTCATCCATCCATTCAACAATCCATCCAAACACTTAGCCCCCACCAACCAACCCATCCATACATCCATCCATCCATCAAACAAACCAACCATCCATACATCCATCCATCCATCCATCCATCCATCTATCCATCCATCAATCCATGTTCAAATTAATCCATTAGTAATTTATTCAAAAGTTTAATTGTATAGTATCCCATGAAAATAAATGTATAATGAACCGGAACGGATTGACTATGTACCCGTAATAGCAGCGTCTTTTGTTTAATATAACGTCTATGTAAAAAGGCATAACAGAATAGAAGACATTTAATAAAAATTAGTTTTAATTTGATGACATGCGTTGTTAATGACATGAATTAGAAATGCGAACTGATATTTCAATCTCGAATACGAATTGGAAGCATGAAATAAATGAACTAAATCTATATAATACATCTTCATTAGCCTGACAGACGTTTGAAATAAAGCAATATGATATCATATTATCCTCTCTGCGTAATTAAGTATATACGTAAATAACTTGGAATTGTTAATAATCAGTACAAAATCTACCAATAAAAATGTACTTACATGGGTATTAAAACATTTTACATTAGAGTCGTGGCTATTTTTAATATTCTTATAAGGGAAATACGTGTTAAATGCGACTATTTCTTTTTTTATGTGTTGCCTATTGCGAGTGTCGATATATTTTTTGGGAAACGCATAAAAGTGTAACTTAAGTTCATATCAACGCCGAAAATAATTCCAACCGTTTGTATTTAATACGACGTAATCAAGATATGTATATCTTCCGTTCTGTTCCGTTCCGTTTTGTTCCGTTCCTTTCCGTTCTGTTCTGATCTGATCCTGTACACGATTTGCGCAAAGAATGATACGTTAAAATGAATGTTTCGTTGAGCTGTAATAGTTTATGTTTATACGATAAATAAATTTTATTTTTAAATACGGACACGCACGTGCTAAATGAGACATCGGTATCTCGATTCAGTGCGTTATATGCTAGTCGTAAACATATACACATTGAATTATCTTCAGTTTTAGTGTCGATGGTAAATGATTATTTAGGAGATATATTGCAACATTGTGTATTCCTCATCGATATGCAGTTATATAAGTATGTTCAGAGCAGGTCAAATTGTACACCTTAAGAACGGTCTGTATTGGTAAACAATATATGTTCGACAATGTATATATTTTATACGAATTATCTTATACAAATTGTGATTGGTTAAAAAATGATGTGATCTGAAATATATCATTTTGTATAATTTATTTTTCATTATTGTAATGCTTGACTGCTAAACGTCATTGACTTAAAAGAAGTCTTCTAAAATATTGCCCAGTGGAATTCCGTTCAGGTTGTGTATACACATTGCATTGAAAGCATTTATATTGTATTTTTTTTATAGGTAACTGTTTTGCGCCACTTATGACAACACATGAGATTCAAGAATACGTAATGATAAATTATGTGTTAGTAGGAAAACCTAAATGTGAATAACCCAGCTATGTGATAACGAATAGGCCTGTCGCGGAAATGACATAAAATGTTTTTCAATTCGGTTTTGTCAGTTTCATTATTGATATCATCCTGATTCTCATCATCATCATAAGAACGTTTTTTTGTTATCTGACGAAATGATTTGGCGGGATACACAATACTGGGGTATCAGCCACTCTACTTGTTTTATTAATTAAAGCATATTTCTTCTTTCGTGAAACATCTTTCATATTTGGATTTTCCAAAATTCAGACTCCCATATATTTAGGGATAGGATACTGCATTACATATATTTACATAAAATTAACTTTTTCTAATGTTTGACACGTAAAACGATAAGTGTATTTTTATGAAAGCATTAAATATTTACGTGCGTTGAAATGACATTGGGCTCAGGGATCGCAATGCGGTTAATTCTGATGGCCATGAACACATTCAAAAAGCAAATATAATGAAAGTTTGACGAACCCTTAATGCGCTCAAATCCAAGCTTAATGAAATAAACTTCTGACTCAACGTGTCTATAAAGAAGCAGCTCTCAAACTTTTTATAATAGCTTGACTAGTTGCATTGGTTCATTTTTAATTTAGTTTAAGTTTCAAGGGCGTCTCAAAAGTGTTTGATTATAAGTTTTATTTTTTGCTTTGTTACGATAAACCGGTTATTTCTTGTCATGTTGATGTTGTCGATTCACATCTGTATTTGTAACATGTCTTTAGTTATGTGCTTGTAGAAAAAAGGTGTGAGTAAAGCTGCGGTAAGTGCATTTACTTTCGAATGTAAGCTTTTTCGATATGTTCACGCCGATACGATGCACTGAAAGCCAATGTTGCACGAAACAATAATGCAACTTACGAGTATATCAATTACTACGTCTCAGTCGTCTGGATTCTAAATCTATTTTAAACGAGTATCCATTCCTTCTGTCAGCATAACAGCGCGAAGCTAGTGGAAAGGCTTTATATGTTTATCATATATTCTGGTTATGAAAACTCCTAGATATTGTGCCCGACATTCTGAACAATCTGAGATTGAACATGCTTCGTCAGGCCTTGCATTTTTATTTTGTTCCTTGCGCAATAAGATACCTGTGTAGAATTTTATGAACACATGTTTCGATGCATTAAAGCTTTGCAATGGGTTAAATACTTCACATAATGACCAATAACAATTACACTTGGCTGCGAGCTATGTTAGTTTTTTTTGCAGCAGCTGATCGCATTAAAAACATCTTGTCTCATTATAATTAAAGACGTATTTATATTGCCAATATAGATATCCTCCCAATGATACGGTATAACCATAATGTACTCTGAGTACTATAGTATTATTATGCAAACGTTCATCCCAGTATACAGTATCTTGCTTTATCCAATAAACTTGACTTCGTAACAGAATTTCGAAATATATATTTTCTTTTCATAAACTAATCATCATGTGTATATCAAGAGGTATACAACGTTGATATACCTATTCAATTTACGATAAACAATATATATATATATACCTGTCAGAATATATAAATCCTCGCAATTAGAGTGGTTGGCTCTTTTTTCACTTTGTCTATACTGAATTTATGCAACCAACTTGTTTGGCAAGGAGCCAATCGCCAAATAATAAGGCACTTAACATCAGGGCCAACCAGGGCAAATTAATATCCCAAAGTGCATACTCTCGTGAATGTCGTTTTCTCCATGTATACTATTTTAAATTACACATTGCACATGAAGGAAAATTGTATGCTATGAACAAAATGTTTTTTTTTTTTTTAAATAACATAAATATAGACACGAAAAGAAAGGAAAGTCGTTACTGAGACTGGAACCCGGTTCAACTCGATCAAATGGCAGCTTTACCACTCATAGCGTACGGTTTACTAATGAGACGTTTTTATAAATGTTAGCGATCCATAATTAGTATCATTATAATTGTATATTAATTTAAAACGAAATAAAACGAACTGGTTATAAAATATGATGATCGCTGCTAAAACGAAACTTTACACTGTTTGATCAATTAGATAAACATGTGTTTATTTTGGATTTCTAGATATGCAAGTGTTATCATAATGCACACGGACATACTTAAATTATCCCGAAAACAGACGTACACATAATCCATTAATCTCATAATAATGTGGCAGGATAACTCATAAGGACAATAATCTAAGTGTAAACATGTGCTTTTATAAGGTTGATTAAGATTGTTTTCTCCCTCTTGCATTGTGTGTTCAATTAGTTTCATCCGCGGAGGAATTCATAGCCATGCATCCTTTCAAATGACATTTTTGTTCAAAAGAGAAGGTTATGTGAATTTGGCATCAACCTACCACTCAGGTTCATTTACCGGACATAAAACTCGCTTTCTTGACATCATTACTGTACAACTGTGTTCGTGGTATTGGCTTGTTTCTTACTAGAACAAAATAAAAGCCACCTTGGCTCATTAAACACAATTTGTAGAGTACGCCATTCACATACACTTGTAACCTGACTGGTTATCAAAAACATAACAAGTTTGGTGCTTAAATACATACTATGACCGAATTCTATAATCGTTTATACTCTTTCCGTGCACTTCCTTTTTTAGATAAGATTAACAACGTCATCTTTACATGTTGCGATTTTCAGATTCATAGCATACTATCATTCCATTCAAATTTAGTTTAGATCTGCATTTTGTTTACAAATGTTCACAAATTAGTTACAATTATATTAGATCACCATGTATCTTTCTTTAAAATGTTGACCATTCATATTGAATCTTCTAATCTTTGATATTATAAAGATTGATTCTTAATTATAATGATTTTAAATCGCTTAAATGACTTATAAATGGGTAAGATGAATAAAATACGTTATTCTTATTAAATTGTGTTGTGTGCCGTTGCTAAATACAACCACCACATGTTTGTATGACCTCCTTGTGTTTAATATTTCATTGAAATAATATAAAACTCGTGTGTACATATTTATAGTGATATCGAGGATACTTTGCCGATCCTTAAAACATTAACATTTCTTAAAATGGTATTTGGTAACCATCTACTGTTTTTGAACTACTTGTTAATGATACATAATACTACCTATCAGGCTACACATACTTCAAACATGTTGACAGATTGTTTTTCTATAAGCCAAAAATCCAGACAATTAACGAAGATAGTAAAGCGTTCATACGTTAATGTATATTGAGTGTATGTGCTGAAGGAAAACATATTACACATATGTGATTTGAAATTTGAGGGAAATGCGCAATAAATAGTAATGTACCTTATGATACAACACAAGCTTGTATAATTTGATCATTTAAAGGTCTATTTCATTGTTTATCTCATAAGAAAAACGACGAGTTATTTGCAGATATAGTAGTGAATGGTGATTTATCACATCGTGACGGTCTTTAAGTATTTAGCAAAATATATAGGCGACTCGTGAAAGTGCAATCGGTTGTATAGTGTACGTGAGCTATCATACATTGTTTAAAATGCTGAAATCCGTATGACGATCATTTTGTATGATATACTACGCTTTATTATGTTATTTGGAAGTCTCACTGCATTTTCCTGAGATGTGTTACGATTATGTGTATAAGTTAATGATTGGCTCCGAACAAAAGTTACTTGTAATTTGGAAAAGGGATGTAGTTGATATTTGTTCTATACAATGTCTTCATGCTACACAAAGCTGTATTTCTGTGGCTCTGGTATGTATGAAGCTTGTATTAGTTAATTGCGAATATGTATTTCATTTTTTAATATGAATGTGATGCTACGAAGTAAATGCGTATTTTAACCTATGGGTTTTTCGATTAATGGTTGTGTGAGTGAGGGGTTAAATAAGCCTAAAATGTTCTCTAGAAAATCCCATTGGCTATGTTTGCAAGGTGGACGCAAAATAAATGTAACAGCGTGCGTATGTGTTTGCAACATTTGTGTGAAATATGTACGTATAGACACATACATGTCACCATCATTTCGTTTATGTCCCGCCAATCGACTTTCACATTGTATTATTAATTAAAAAGTACACAGCCAATTGAAATCAGCTGTTATTCAATTTCATTATAAAATTAATGAATCAGCATTTTAGGAAACATCTACAGACGTTGAACAAAATGTATTATACCACGATCTAATTAAAAGCTAGTCAAAACTGGCGTGTTGTATTGACATCAGTATGTATTGCTGAGAAGATACAGTAATTCCACCCAAATATGTGGGCTCATAATCTCGGTCATATCAGCAGAACAAATTTGCTAATGACGTGTCATTGTGGTTGATGCGCATAACAAATGATTTTTCCGAAGAATTAAATTACGATGTGTATCTTAGTCAGCTCGACACAGGCGTAAAACAACAACATAATAAAGCTCAAGAAATAAACAGCAATATGCCTCAGTGCGCGTGTAAATATTATTATATGTAGCCTCTCTATGCACGCTGATATTACTGTCATTGAGTTTGTTATCAATAAGCAATAGGCGCATCTTTGTAAAACACGACAGCATTCACATCAAATTATTTAAACATAGCTATGTAGCTCTATTTTTAATTGCACAGTTTGCATTTGTAAAGAGTACTTTCTTTGTCAATCCTAACAATATTCGGTGTATAAAGTGAATCGATAAATGCAGCCAAATGTAGAGTTAATTCCACTTTGCACTCATTTAAATTTGACTGAGCCGTCCTGAATTGAATCGAGCCACTGTGATCCCATCCGCGTTTGATTCCATAAAGTTATTAAGGAAATCTTCTTTGTATGGCAATAAGCATGACATGCCGCTAACATATGTCCTCGTCCTCAATGTGCCTAATTTGTCAAACACATAACGTTCAGAAAGTAAACGTTCTAGTTATAACATGGTTAATAAAAATAATACTACACGTGAATTTCAATATGACCAATACCTCAGTACCAAAACAACATGTGTCGATTGCTTTGCTAAGGGAACTTACATTATGTTGTATGTTAATATTATTTATAAGTTGAATTTATATTTGCTTTGTTATTGGTAAAAAAAGTATAACCCTTCAAACAATCATTGATTGATATATCTGATTTGACCATCGCTGGAGAATAATTTTCTTAAAGAAGCGTTTGCACGCTGTATAATAATCAAACTTATTAAAACTAGTGAGTGCATTTTTCCACAGATTTACAGTTCACATTCTCATCATAGAAAAAGAGACTGACCGGAAATGTATTATTTTCCACAATAGACGCAATAATGTGTTTTTCAAGACAACACTAGGCAAAACTTTTTTAACGTGGTTGTGAAAAATGTTTCATTATTGCGATATGCCTCACATTAAGCTAATAATAAAGAACACAGATCTTAAGTAAATTTCGACTACTTGTGTTGACATTAAAAAAGCTTGTTAATGTGAATGCATGTTCAAATGCATGTACACGTATGTTGGTTGAACAAGAATGTTTGATGTGCGATAATGCAAGACGGTTTCTATATTGCGCGTAGAGTTGGGAAAGCAAGTTGAGTACTTAATATGGTACTCAAATGGTTTATTGTTCATGCAGTCGATGATACATGTACACAATATGTTTAAGTAAAACAGTAAGTGCCATATACTACGCACCATGTACAATACTCAAGGTAATTCGCAACTGGTTTTCGAAACATTGCATTCCAGAATCAATTTACAAATATTTTGCAATTCAAAATGTTTAAACATAAACAACTTTTACATGATCCGAAAATGATGTTTCTTAGTGTGTGGTTGTGCCGATGATTTTTGTATATAATTTTAACAAAACAAAAAGTATGTGTTTAAAATGCAAATTAATTACTTCTTACTCAACAATTCAGAGTGTTTGTCAGTGACCGAGATGCACTGTTTCCCACTTTTCATCTGTTCCCCAGTGTTCTGCCAACTTCCTTTTAATTTTACCAGACTTGAATGGATTTGCATTATTCAAATGATTCACATATTCGATAGTAATATACACGAAGACATCCATGCCTAAGATTCTAGTTGACTAAAGAGATAATGCAATATGTAACATAAGTGTTCGTGAATACTTAAATCGAGTGCTTATGGGCATGCAGGCTTATTTAATGACTACGTTAGTCGGCAAAAACGATCACAGTGGATGTTAAAAAAAAACTGCATGACACAAATACGTGATATATATACAAGAATTACTTATATATGAACAAAGAGTAAGATTTCTTAGTGATACAAGTGAACAGAGATGTAGTCCGTAAACATGTGATGTTTTAATATTTCACCAAAATGTACATGCGTTTAATGTGCACACCTTTGACTTACGGTCAAATAACTAGTCTCACCGTATTTGTATATGAACAATATTCATGCGCGAAGACCATGGCGATTATTGAACATGCTTTTCAGTCAAAATTAAGTCACAAAAGCTGAAGATGACTTTCATAAAGTAAGTATTGTTATTGCTTCACTGAACATACCTTATTTTGTATGTATGCGTTGAAAGGTTAGAAATATGCGCATCAGTATACCGTTGTGTTTCCAAGATTTTTAGAGCTCTTTCTCCTCAGTTGCGTTACGATTATTCGGATAAGCTGATGCTTGGCTCCGAAATAGAGAAATCAATAAGACATGTGGCTGGTTATTCTTCTATCATGTATCTGAATGCGTCAACAAGGTGTACTTCTATTGCTATGGTATGTATTAACCATAAATTATTTAAATTGCATTATGTTTTGAACTTTTTAATAATAATTGATATGATAATGCTGCTTTGTGCCGGTGTGTTTAACGATTAATTCTTGTCGGAGTTAGAGGTAAAGCTAGTCATGAACCGTCCTTTAGAAAATTCCATCTATTATTGTCCAGGTTGGAATTGTGGAGTCATCATTTTTTATAAAAATACAGCATACATTTAAAAACATTCGTAATATGTTGGTGAATGGTTTAGTTTATAAACAAAAGTGTCACGAACGTTTCTTTAAAGTCATGCTTATCGACGTCAGCATTTCTTTGTATTGTTTTACTTGGCTTAGTACACAACAAACTGAAGTCAGATATGAATTCGACTGCATTGTAAAATTAATTAATCAGCATTCAATTTGCAGGCAACATCTACAGACATTGTACAACGTCTATTCCAGTACATTCTAGTTGATTGCTAGTCAAAACGGGCGTGTTGTATTGACATCCGTATTTATTGCTGTGCAGGTACAGTAATTCCTCCCACATATTTGGGCTCATAATTCGGTTATATCAGTAGCACCATTTTGCATTGTGCGCATAATAAATGCCTATTCCTAAGAATTATATCACGGTGTGTATCTTTGTCAGCTCAATGCCGGAGAACAACCCACAACGTGATACAACTTAAGATCTACAGAGCAATATGCGTCAATGTAAAATAACGTGTTCGATAAATATATAAGTGCTTGTACTTGATACAATCTCTTACGATCTGGCAAATGCGTTTGTTAAAATCATTATATTATCATTATATAATTATGCTCGCTGATTTTATTATTGACAGAGAAAAAATTTAGCCTTACAAAATTAAACGATTCATTAAATATAATAACAATAATTATCGTTATATTTCGACCAAAACAAATCTTTGTCGTTCTGACGAGGGTCTATCAAATGCTCAGTCTTACGCACACGTGGTTCGATTCCTACGAAACAGAGCTTCACATCGTTTGCCGTAGACATATGTTCAAACATAAATCGAAAGCATGTTCAGATATAACGCTTTCAGAGTAAATCTACTCACAAATCCAAGTTATAAACATGGATACGGGCGTATTTAAATGACACATATACACAACCTCTCTATTTATATTTTGAATCTATAACTTGATTAATGCGTTGCGTATGCACAAAGATGAAACAGTTTCTTTTTTGATTTATAAAAATTATAATCACTGTACGGAAAAACATGGAAACTTACACTGCCAAACGTAAAATTACACCATTAGCAACCCAAATCGTCAGTATCGGCAAATAATTGAACATCATAAACAATTAAACATCTCGAATGATGTACGGTAAGTATATACTAAATATCATAGGAACAATACACAGTTGGATGCAAAATATAGATACGACAGAACATAATTTATAATAGTCGGATGGTTTCTAATCTACTTTTTTATTGGATACTACACTTTAAATATAATATTATTACGAAAAGAGCGATACAGTCTGTAAGCTATCCCCGAAATAGGTGTTTCTGATGCCGACTCACAATGTCGTTCTCTTTTAACACTGTGTTATTCTTGTTCATTCGTAACTTTCGTTTTATAGTCGTTGTATTGTTACCATGTGCATGATGGGTGATACATCTTTGAAATAAATAGTACGATTTTTCATGTAGCCAATACGACATATGTTACCTCTTACGGCTCTAGATTGTATACTGAAGTTAAACCACGTACATATGCATGTAAGCACCAGCAGAAGAATAAACAGCTGCTTGCTCGCAGGTTTATAACCAAAGACCAGTTATGAAACTATAAATAAAAGCATATTTGCGTACGTTTGTGTTTCATCATATTGTTATATGTTTATATGCATATTCTAATTACTAATTGATTGAGCGCTTGTCTATTATAACATACAAATAAATGCCTTTGATATCGGGTCCCGGTTTCCTTTTTTTTAGTGTTTAACCAATACATGTGTTCTTTATAGCTATGCGCGTTAATTTCTACTCCAAATGTGGTTGCGTTTAATTGATAATTATTTATAATTATGTCTTTTTATTAAATGTATAAGTTTTAATAAATGAGTATATTGTTAACTTTTCTGAAAAAAAAAAAATTACATAAGTGAGCATGCTGTGAATTACTCATATGTGTATTTCTTATGGTGAAACATGGGGCAGTATATTGTCGTTTATTACGGGTTAAGTTATTAATAACTGAGATTGTGTCAAACTTATTTCGGGTCATACAGGTTTTCGTAGGCTGTTCCAAGCATCTATTGCGTCTCAGATGTTTCCGTGGTAACACAAAAACAATCCGATGTTTCACAATCACGTGACTGATGGTACAACCATCTTGAAATATTATAGAGCAACACAGAAAACTACATTTCCTTTTTTATTGTAACCACAAATTCATGCCAACATAAGAGATTCTATAAAGGATTCTTTATAGTTGTTATGAGCGTGGATAATGCTAGGTAATACATCGCTTTAAATGGAACGTTTCAATATAAAAATCAACGAGCGTATACGTCTGTAACACACCTTACGATAAATGAGATAAGCATAATCCTTGTTTGATGATACGTCTACTACAAATAAACCATCTATCTTTGATTTGAAGATGTCTACTACATGCTATAAGTCTAGCATGATGTCATTTGTTTGCGATTGTCCTCATCTATTTGAGCAAATTTGTTTAATTAATCAAAGACCACTGTTTTGATCTATTTTTTAATCTGATAGTTAATTAAGCCTTCAGCATTTTAATGTATACACCAACAAGTTTATTGCAATACATATTTGTTGCATTAGTTTTACCAGATGTTCTCACCGCATTATATGAAATAAAACTTGTCCTGCCTGCAATAATTATCCAAATATGTAATAAACAACTAAATAAGTTTCCTTTAACATCTTTAAAAAGTTTGTAAGTAGTTCATATATTGTATTGCAGCAGTCTTGTTAATAGAATGGAAATAGCATCAAGTGCAGACGTTGCTCATCTGCTTAATACGAACAAATAAATCACTTGATTGTTGATGTATGATAATAGTGAACCAAGTAATGGACCAAAATACAAAACAATCTGCACTTGGCAGCAAAAACTCAAGTGTATTGGGTGTAATGAGGGATGCTTGTATGTAGTATCATAGAATACCAAAACGATGATACGGGACATTATACTACCGTCTCGAGAAAACGACATTACTTCTACTGCGAGATTTAAGGAATTCGACATAAAATTATTATTATTATCATTATTGTTATTATAATACTTAGTTGTAGAGGAAGTACTAGTAGTAGTAGTAGTAGTAGTAGTAGGAGTAGAAGTAGTAGTAGTAGTTGTTGTAGTAGTAGTAGTAGTAGTAGTAGTAGTAGTAGTAGTAGTAGTAGTAGTAGTAGTAGTAGTAGTAGTAGTAGTAGTAGTAGTAGTAGAAGTAGTAGTAGTAGTAGTAGTAGTAGTAGT
>VMBQ01000543.1:0-117262 GCA_007657795.1 Dreissena rostriformis | reverse complement strand
TTTTTTTTTTTTTTTTTTTTTGAAGACGAATATTAAAATGAGCTTCTTTATACATTCACCTATTAATACGTATTCATTTTTTTAATGAATTTATTATAAGTATGTAAGTGAATGTCCATACAGATTTTTTCAGTACGCAGCTGTATCCTATCGTATTTAATCAATATTCAGAACGCAAATGTGTGCCCAATCTCTTCTCGTCTAATCATAGCCAAGTCTACGCAAAGAAGTATGCGTGTCTTCACGGAATTCGGTACATTCAATATAATGAAACAATTAGTGAACACCGATGGCATCCAGATACAATAACCTACAGTCTTGCTTTGGCAGGTCAACTTGAATGTCATGCATCTACAATACATCATAACCACATGCTTTTATCATTACTTACTGACAAGATATTTACACGTTAAGCATGTTTATTTGCGTGTAGACATTTAACGCTATCGGTATTTTAACTAAATGCGTTGATAGAGTGCCATGTATTCAAGCATGAAGCTGTTTCAGTGTATATTTGAACTATAATTATAACACTGATATAATTCGGTAGCCCATATTATGTAAAATTAAATCATAATTAATCAAGTATAAGCTATAACCTTTATCCAATTTTTTATGTGTTAACGATATTTAATGATTGCATGACCGCTCTATTTTAAATGATTCATGGATTGTGTGATGTCGTTTCGACCACATAATCGTTTGCGCCAGGTACCATGTATTTTAGTCGCTTTGCCTGTTAAACGAATGATAAATGTGATACGCATCTCGCAGGTATTGTATTATTGGCTCTAAACAATAGCAACTATTTTAAAGGGCAATGTCGATACATCTGTAATTATTATAATCGAATATGTTGTAATTGAATAGCGCGTTTGTCTTGTTCAAGAGCAGATAAAAACTTCAATTAATCAATCCAACATACATTGAATTGGTTAGTTTAGATATAAAGAAGCGATGTTCGTGAAGTACCTGCTTTGAATATGTTGAATATCGTCCCAAACAGGATTAACTATTAAAGTTGCGTAAGTAAGATTTTTCGTAAACGTTTTTTATTATTAAAGTGCATGTTAGTTTTTTAAATGCATACGTATATTTGTCAAACACATATTTATGCATATTTATGCGTTTTGAAACTCGAAGTTTACAAGTTTCATCAACTGTGATTTTTTACTCATGTTGATACAACATGAACAAACGTTTTGATAGGTCAATTCCATCTCGGTATGTATAATGTTTGCAAAGGAAAGAGTGTGTACCATGACTGCATTAAGTTGTCCAATGCAACATGCAGCTGGTGTTTCACTGTGTTTATATTTATAGAACCGTTTCATAGTATTTATTTATGCTGCTTAGCTTACCTCATTTAGTTAAGTACATTTGCATTATATTTGTGAAATGTTGCATTTTGCAGCTGATGTTCCCGTCACAAGAATGTAAACCACTTGAATAATGACTGCGACTCGACTTTATTAATATTTGTTTCTCTGATGGTAGTTTATTGATCGATTTTTTTAAGCTGTGTTTTATTTATTTTGAATAATATACGCGTGTATAGATCACGCAGCCTGTTTTATCATTGCTAGTATAATGTTCGTGTTTATAAATTATCGACTCAATCTACACAGTTATTCTTTTTAGGTATTACANCACCTTCAACAAAATACTACTTTGATTTAAAATTTTAACTTAACAATACAACACAATATTTAACCAACACATAGGTAATTGATTAAAAATCCGAATCATTAACGTGTAGATGGCATTATAATTTAAGAATACAATCTTGTTTGGATTGGATCTCGAAATAAAACATAAATCATTGGCGGCTGGCGAATGAGCAGATTTGCATTATTTCCGATGCCACAATTATCTTATTTATAATTCTAAGAAACAACTCGGATTGTGCATCAAATGTTCATTCGATCTCATTAATGAGACATTAACCTAGTTCGCGTGCATTGTTTATTAATAGTCTGTTCAGGTTGGCATCGAGCTAGTTTTTTAGCATTTCTAAAGCCGCCAGATTGACCCATAACAATAATTAAATCACAATGTAGTTTGAATGCACATGCAATCTAGTCGCTTTGACGGTAAAACAGGTAAAACATTGATTACATACATCCGACAAATTTAATACACCTTCCCGATCACATGAGCACAAAAATATTGGGAAATTGAGTTTCAGACAAAAACTTGCTTTATTATTGACCCTTTGCAAAAATTTAAAACGTGGTTTAACTCCATCCATCCATCCATCCATCCATCCATCCATCCATCCATCCATCCATCCATCCATCTATCCATCCATCCATCCATCCAAACCCATCCACACCACCCACCCCATACCCACCCACAATCCATCAGTCCATCTACCCATCCACCCAAACCACCGACCCGCCAACCCATCCATCCATCCATTCATCCATCCACCCAGCAATCCATCCATCCATCCACCCAGCAATCCATCCAGCAATCCATCCATCCATACATCCATACACCCACCCATCCATCCATCCAATTAATGTACAAATCCATTCCACATTAATTCATACACAATTTTAATTGTATATTAACCCATGAACTTAGTTCAAAATAAACTGAAACAGATGCACTTTGCACCCTTGAAATTTTCAATCTCAAAAACAAATTGGAAGCATGAAATAAATAAACTAAATCTATATAATACATCTTCATTAGCCTGACAGTGGCTTGAAATTAAGCAATATGATATCATATTATCCTCTCATTAAGTATATACGGAAATAACAAAAAAGTCATAAAAAATCTACCAATTAAAATTTGATAACTTACATGAATATTAAATCATTTTTTACATTTTAGTCGTGGCTATTTTTAAAAACTCGTATAAGGGAAATACTTGTAAATGCGACCATTGATTATTTTATCTGTTTCCTATTGCGGATGTTGATATATTTTTTGGAAATGCATTTTATTTTTACTTAAGGTTATATAAGCCCCGAAAATATTTCCAAGTGTATGTTTTTAATACGACTTAAAAAAATATGTATACGTTCTGTTCTGGTCTGTTTCGTTCCGTTTATTTCTATTCTGATTTGATCTGATACTGTACACGTTTTGCGCATAGAATGATACGTTAAAATGGGTGTATTGTTGAGCTGTAATATTTTGTTAAATATGTTTAAACGATAAATGAGTTTTATTTTAAATACGGAAACGCACATGCTGAATGAGACATCGGTATATCGATTCAGTGCGTTACATTCTAGTCGTAAACAAATTAAAATTGTACTATCTTCAGTTTAAGTGTCGATGATAAATGATTATTTAGTAACATATATATTGCATCGTTTTTTACAGAACGGTCTGTATTGATGAACGATATATGTTGGACAATGTATTTCTTTTATACGAATTATCTTACACAAATTGTCATTTGTAAAACATGATGTTATCTGAAATATATCATTTTTTATTATATATTTTTCATAATTGTAACGCTTGATTGCTAAACGTCATTTACTAAACAGAACTATTAAAAAATATTGACCTGGGGAATGCCGTTAAGGTTCTGTATACACATTCCATTGAATTCATTTATGTTGTATTTGTTTTTATAGGTAACACTATTGCGTCACTTATGACAACACATGAGGTTCAAGAAAACGTAATGATAAATAATGTTTTAGTAGGAAAACCTGAATGTCAATTACTTAGCTATGTGATAATGAATAGGCGTGTCGCCGAAATGACATAAAATGTTTTTCAATGGGGTTTTGTCAAAATTAGTTTCATTATCAATATCATCCTTAGTCTCATCATCATCATAAGAACAAACTTTGTTATCTGACGAAATAATTTTGCGGGATACACAATACTGGGGTATGAGCTACTTTATTTGTTTTATTAATTAAAGCATATGTCTTCTTTCGGCTAACATCTTTTTTATTAGGATTTTCCAAAATGTAAACTTCCACATATTTTAGAAATAGGCTACTGCGTTACATATATTTACATACAATTATATTGTTAAAATATTTGTATGTTAAGCAACAAAATTCCTGCCATTCGTAAGGTCAAAACACAGCTCTGTACAGGAAGTAACATAAAAGACACGTAAAACGATAAGTAAATTTTAAGTAAAGCATTAAATATCCATATGCGTAGAATTCAGAATCAGGGATCAGATTGCGGTTAATTCTGACGGGCCTGAAAAAAATAAAAAGCAAATATAATGCAATTAATTTGAACTCTTAATGCTCTCAAATCCCATCTTAATGAAATAAACTTCCGACTTGACTTTTCTATAAGCTCTCAAACTATTTATAACAGCTTGAATACATGTAGTTGCATTGGTTATTTTTTAATTCAGTTTAAGGTTCGAGGGCGTCTCAAAATGTTTGATAAGAAGTTTCATATTTTGCTTTGTCACGGTGTAACGTTCATTTTTTTGTTGCGTTGATGTTGTCGTTTCAAATAATGAAGATAAATGCCATTTGTTTTAAACGCTAAATATGTATTTATTAGTGTTTTTGTAGCAAAAAGGAATGGGTGAAACTGCTGTTAGGACATATTTTTTTTCGAATGTAAGCTTCTTCGACATTTTCCCGTCGTTACGGTGTGGTGAAAGACAACGTTGCAAACATAATGCAACTTACGAGTATATTGATGACTACGTCTGTATTCTAAATCTATTTTAAACGAGTATTCATTCATGTCATCAGCATCAAAGCGCAAAACTAGTAGAAAGGCTGAATCTGTTTAGCATATATTCTGATTAAGGAATAGAACGGAACAGAACAGAACATATTTTATTCACGTAAACTTTACAGTTGTTTGTGTTATATATCTATGCATACATATAATAATTAATACAACAAGATTATACAATGAAGTATGGGTCATTATTGAACAAATCTATTTAACAGGATAAACTTATAAACAATCAATATTCATGCTAATTTGGTACTATGATTAATTTCATATGGTAATAAATATGTATTGTTGGAACAAAACATAGCTTAAAATCAAATAACTAGCTATTATTGTTATGTATTCTATCAATGACAAGTCTTAAGTCTTGTATACAATGACCAGTGTCATAAATCCGTCAATGCTACGTTGCAAATTTTAAAAGCTTCAGATATATATTTACTTAACATAAACAATTCAGATTTGTTGTTTGTATTAGACAGTTGTACCAACTTAAACATACAAGGTCTATTTTTATAATAATGTTTTATATAAATTGGTCTTAAATGAGCATATGCTGTACATTTAAACATCAAATAAAATTCGCCCTCGATCTCATTGGTAGAGCAGATTTTACAAATACGTAAATGTCTATCAAATTTTTCGTATCTACCAGTGTGTATTCTCAAGTTATGGGAACATATACGTAATTTCGTAAATACAACCCTGAGATTTCTCGACACAATGAGATCTAGATAAGATTCAAATCCATGTGACAGGTTAAGTGTTTTATACAAAGTTAAAACTCCACTATCTGTAACATTTTCTTGCCATTGTTGCAAATATTCATCAATTAGCCATTGCCGAAATGTACAAATATACTGGTTGGCATTTATAGGTATGTCACTACACCAAACATAGTAAAAACCGTTACATGTAAGAAGGTTCTTAACTTTACTAAACCAATTCGTTCTATTTTTACTAACATCGAACATAGAATCTTTTACAATTGACTTGGTAATAATGTTATCACTATCCTTTAACTTTAACCAGTATTTTATAATACGTACATATCGGTTAATATACAATGGGTATCTTCCCAGTCCACCGTATACAGCTACATAAGCTGTATATTGTCTAACACCAGGCGTAGCTTTACAAAATTTTAAATGCAGCCTTTCTTACTGTGATGATTTGGTAAACCCCCATACTTCACATCCATACGTAAAAATAGGAGAAACAAAAGCATCAAATAACTGCAGTGCTTCTCTTGGTTTACATTCGTATTTTTTCAGATTTGACAATAAATTATTCAATGCTTTTAACCTTTTCCATATAACGTCTGAGAATTAAGATTAACATTACCAGTGTAATTCAATATAACGCCTAAATAGTTAAAGTCATTAACAAAATAGGAAACTTCTTCATATTTTGCCCGACATTCTGAATAATCTGAGAATGAACTCGCTTCGTCAGGCTTTTTATTTTCATTGTGTTCCAGGTGCGAAGAGTTTGTTCAACTGTGAATATTTTTATGAACACCTGTACGGCTGCATTTGAGCTTTGTAATGTGTTAAATGCTTCACATTATGACCAATGACAATAACAATTGGCTGCCAGCTATGTTAGGGTTTCGCTGCACCTAATTACATTTAAACCATCTTGTTTTTTTATTGTTTTGTTTTTAAGACGGATTGGTATGTCCAATCAAGATATTCTCCCATTGATACGTTATAGCTTATATGTAGACTAATTACCATAGTTATAGTACGTAGACGTTATATTATACAGTATCTTGCTTTATCCAATAAACGTGACTTCGCAACCGACTTTTGAAATACATTTTTCTAATATAATAATAACTTATCATCATGTGTATATCTAGAAGTACATACCGCTGATATACACATTCATTTTAAGATTACAATATACAAACCTGCCAGAATATGTAAATCCTCGAAAGTAAATTAGAGTGCTTGGCCCTCAGAATAGGTGTTTGGGTGAACATTTATGAAAAACAGCTGTTAATGCAACATGTGTTTCGACTGGTGAAGATTATGTGTCAATTACACAATTTCGTTGTAATGCGGTCGTAATGTCGATCATAAATCCAGGTGCGTTTATTCATTCAGTATACATAAAGTGAACCTTCAGCTGCACAAGCAGGGATACTTTTTTTTTGCTATTTATGGAAAGGAGCCAATCGCCAAACAAAAGGCAGTCAACACATGTATAAGACACGACACACTCGTACAAAAGAAACATAGAGACTCGGGAAAACCTTAATATCGTAGAATGTATACACTCTGGAATGTTGTTTTCTATCAATAATACTTTTTTTAAATTACGCATTGCACATGAAGGAAACACAAGTGAGATAGTTTGTTTTNTTATAAATCCGTCAATGCTACGTTGCGAATTTTAAAAGCTTCAGATATATATTTACTTAATATAAACAATTCAGATTTGTTGTTTGTATTTAACAGTTGTATCAACTTAAACAAACTAGGTCTATTTCTATAATAATCTTTTATATAAATTGGTCTTAAATGAGCGTATGCTGTACATTTAAACATCAAATGAAATTCGTCCTCGATCTCATTGGTAGAGCAGATTTGACAAATACGTAAATGTCTATCAAATTTTTCGTATCTACCAGTGTGTATTCTCAAGTTATGGGAACATATACGTAATTTCGTAAATACAACTCTGAGATCTCTCGACACAATGAGATCTAGATAAGATTCAAATCCATTTGACAGGTTAAGTGTTTTATACAAAGTTAAATATCCACTATCTGTAACACTTTCTTGCCATTGTTGCAAATATTCATCAATTAGCCTTTGCCGAAATGTACAAATAAACTGGTTGGCATTTATAGGTATGTCACTACACCAAACATAGTAAAAACCGTAACCTATAAGAAGGTTCTTAACTTTACTAACCCAATTCGTTCTATTTATACTAACATCGAACATAGCATCTTTTACAATTGACTTGGTAATAATGTTATCACTATCCTTTAACTTTAACCAGTATTTTAGAATACGTACATATCAGTTTATACACAATGTGTATCTACCAAGTTCACCGTATACAGCTACATTAGCTGTAGATTGTCTAACACCAAGCGACAAAAATTTAAATGCAGCCTTTCTTACTGTGATGATTTGGTGAACCCCCATATTTTACACCCATACGTAATAATAGGAGAAACAAAAGCATCAAATAACTGCAGTGCTACTCTTGGTTTACCTTCGTATTTTTTCAGATTTGACAATAAATTATTTAATGCTTTTAAACCTTTTCCATATAACGTCTGAGAAATAAGATTAAAATTACCAGTGTAATTCAATGTAACACCTAAATAGTTAAAGTCATTAACAAAATCCAAGTATTAAGGAAACTCCTTCATATTTTGCCCCACATTCTGATTAATCTGAGAATGGACTCGCTTTGTCAGGCCTTTTATTTTCATTGTGTTCCAGGCGCGTAGAGTTTATACAACTGGGAATATTTTTATGAACACCTGTAAGGCTGCATTTGAGCTTGGTAATGTGTTAAATGCTTCACATTATGACCAATGACAATAACAATTGGCTGCCAGCTATGTTAGGTTTTCGCTGCACCTAATCACCTTTAAACCATCTTGTTTTTTTTTATTGTTTTGTTTTTAAGACGAATTGGTATTTCCAATCAAGATATTCTCCCATTGATACGTTATAGCTTATATGTAGACTAATTACCATAGTTATAGTACATAGACGTTATATTATACAGTATCTTGCTTTATCCATAACTTGACTTCGCAACCGACTTTTGAAATACATTTTTATAATATAATAATAACTTATCATCATGTGTATATATTCATTTAAAGATTACAATATACAAACCTGCCAGAATATGTAAATCCTCGAAAGAAAATTAGAGTGCTTGGCCCTCAGAATAGGTGTTTGGGTGAACATTTTTGAAAAAACAGCTGTTAATGCAAAATGTGTTTCGACTGGTGAAGATTAAGTGTCAATTACACAATATCGTTGTATCCGGTCGTAATGTCGATCATAAAACCAGTTGCTTTTATTCATTAAGTATACATACAGTGAACCTTCAGCTGCACAAGCAGGGCTTATTTTTTTTGCTATTTATGGAAAGGAGCCAATCGCCAAACAAAAGGCAGTCAACACATGTATAAGACACGACAAACTCGTACAAAAGAAACATAGAGACCCGGGAAAACCTTAATATCGCAGACTGTATACACTCTGGAATGTTGTTTTCTCCATTAATACTTTTTTAAATTACGCATTGCACATGAAGGAAACACAAGTGAGATAGTTTGTTTTAATAAAAGATTAAAACAAAATAATAAAAACTATTATTTTTGAAACACGTACATGTATATATTGAACTAGTTTGAGCATGTGCAATTCTAATGAATGTATTATATTTACGCAGTAGTTTACAGGCTTTTTTATATGTTAAAGTATTGAATTCAGCGCTATCAATTTTAAAAATAAGAACAAAATACTTCAAGTATTATTAAAAGAACATAAATATAGACATGAAAAGAAAATAAAGTCTTCACTGGAATTGGGAACCGGGTCAACTCGATGAAATGACGCCTTTACCACTCAGAAAGCACGGTTTACTAACGAGACGTTTGGATTAATGTTGATTTATGTAAGCGGTCTATTATAAGTATCTTTATAGTTGTATATTTATATAAACCGAATAGGAAATTAAAGCTGATGGATTATAGGAATAGGAACCGTCACCTCGATCAAACGACACAATCTACCATTCAGAAATTATTACGTTATACTAACGCGACGTTTTGATTTAAGTAAGCGATCTATTATTATTATAATTATGAGTGTATATTTATATAAACCAATTTAGAAATTAATCTGATGAGAGCTGCTAAAACGAATCTTTACAATGTTTGATAAATGATATAAACATGTGTTTATGATGGCATGTCTATATATACAAGTGTTATCATAATGAACACGGAAATCTTTAATTATCATGAAAACAGTCGTACACATAATCCATAAATCTAATAATAATGTGACAGGATAATGCATACGGATGACAATCTAAGAATATACATTTATAAGGTTAATAAAACAATGTTTTTCCCTCCTGCTTTGACATTGACCGTCAGTTTTCGGAAATAAAAAGGGAAGCTTTATACGCAAACGAAAGTAAATAACGTAGATGCCTCTTCCAAAACATGTTTCATTGTTCTTCTCACGCCTATCAAAGTAACGAATATACTAAGACGGAGTTTGATTAACATGTATTTCTGATTAAACTTGAATGCCTTTTGAATATAAAGAACATATTATTGGCAGTATATTACGTGGTTATATTGGGTAAGTGTGTGGTTGCATATACCTATAAATTGTATGAACCTACGCATTCGAGAAATATTAGTTTAAATATATCAATTGTAAATTGTTCATTATTGAAAGAAAACCTAAGTTTTAGTGAATATAATTAATCTCCTATTAACATATACATTATTGTTTAGTTTGCAAGTTCCTTAAACATTTTAGCTGTGAGACGGGTAAGATAAGCTAACAAAATACTTAAATTTTTCGGAAACGACTTTGAGAAAATGATGTTACAAATATTATATGATGTTTATGTTGTTGTGTGATTTTTTTTTCGACACAATATGGTTCGTGCAAAGTTACTTTTACACTTTCGGCAATGCTTAATACTCACATGTATGAAAACAAGTCGTCCTTAAATGTGTGTTAAATTAGTTTTTATCCGCCAAGGAATTCATAGCCATGCATCCTTTCAACTGCATATTTTGTTCAAAAGACAAGGTAATGCAAATTTGGCGCTGTTGGCGGTTTTTGGCTTGTTTCTTACTAGAACCAAATGAAGGCCAACTTGGCTCATTAAACACAATTTGTATAGAAAACCATTCTCATACAATTGTAACCTGGCTGACTATCAAAACGTAAAAAGCTTGGTGCTTAAATACATACATTGTCCGAATTCTATAATCGTGTATACGCTCTCCTTGCGCATGTTGTGTAAGATAATGTAAACAACGTCATGTTTACTTGTCGCGATTTTCAGCGTGTATGCCTTATCAAATATAATGGTATTTTAACATTGACTAATCTAACAAATTCGAGATATTATAAGATATGTTATAAGGGTGTCATCTTGATTTCTTTTCTTCAGTCCCTGTTTGTGGTCTAAATACTTCAGTGTAAACAATACAAAATATGTAGAACGATACTAAACTAATAAATCAAATTAAGAGTTGACATTAAAAACATATACTATGTTATAGTCGTTAAATCAGCGGTGCAAAGTCGCAAACTTGTCTCTACAGTTTACATAAACAATGTAGTGTTGTTATATATCATAAGAAATGAGGATTAAATAAATTATATTTTACAAACATATACCTTTATGTAGGTGTACCGTGTATGTATATTTGCACGATTCGCAGTAATTGTAATGAGTTCCACAACGAATACTGAGTATTAATGCATAGATTGTTCGCAATATATCATGTTTGCGTTTTTCTATTGAAACCGCATGCATGATGGATATAACATGTCATCACAAACGATTTTATCCTCCGAAAGCCTGTGCCATATATTATTGTTGTCTACGCTGCCTGAATTCCAAACCGATCGTCCCAAATGCACTTATTTCTTTTATTAAAATAAATACGCAAACATATGTACGGCTGTTATCGCATCATTCCGAATGTCGAGTCCATTAGAAGTGAAAGCATGTGTACATAAATATTTATATTCAATCTGCTTGTGTGCCTGTTGTGTTGTTTACAAATATAGCGTATTGATCGATGAATGAGTCAATCGCCGTAAGGAAATATGTTTAGAAACTTGCACGATTAGTTCACAGGTTTTAAAACAACAACTGTAATATGCATATGTGTGTACGTTTGGCATCATAAACACCATTAAACTGTCATGAGCTCAAACTTGGTGATGGTTAAAAAAATATGTATACTATCTGCAAGACATACCACGTCCAGCACATTTGTGTCGCTGTTTCTTCCGTACACGCGTATCAAAGAAGGCCGTTCTCGTGGTTACATTGCAAGTCATTTTATAAGTATAACGTGACTTCGAAAATAAACAGAAACAAATTTACTCTTTCAATTGTTTATTATAGATGAAAATGCTTTATAATTAATTATCCCTTATCATATACTAATTGATGATGTCAATTTTTTATACAATGTTTGAACATATAGCCGATCGTATGAACTTGGCGAGTTAACCCTTTGACACAATTTTTTTTTCCTGAAAGTGTTGTTATAAGGATGACAAATACTTCATTTAAACAACATATAAAACAATGCGTTTGTTTCCGGGTTTATTCATTTACATGATTGATGGACTTTATATTGTGGTATGTGTGTTTACAGATATCAACACACACTAAAACATTGTAACACGAGTATATCGTTCTTTTATTTAGTTCATTGTTTGCATCTGAAATGCGTACCATAATGCGCAATCCTCATTACAGCTAGGCATTTATACCTGACTCAAATACATTCGGCAAACCTTAGCTTTTATTCCCTATGCCACTCGTTTTAATAGGCTTAACAGCCGCATCGACATTAATCACTTAAGTGCGATATTATCCACTCTTGATGCACTTAGTATGTTCGCAAATTACTGTTATGATTCGAATTACATCCCACTGACATAGTTCATCATTGGTCCTATTTGTTATTAAAAAAGTGTTGTAAGAATTTGCAAAGTTCTTTTTATGACTTGGCTAATATAGTGAGATATGTTTATGCATATATATTGGTAAGTTGTATTATATTAACATATGGGATACTGTCAAGCGTGTATTTCTCCAACAGTTTACCTAAGTGACGTATGAGCCACGTCATGCGAACATTAGTCTTATGCCACATGCGACCAGCGTATCTTCTGTCCAGTAGGTTCATCTGCGCAGTTTGGTCTTGAGCTACCATGTCCGCTTATAAGACCCCGTAACCTTGCAGGACTGTATTGCGGAAAGCGTAGCTCCTAACCAGACTGCGCGAATGGCCGCCTATGACATAAGACTCATTTCCGCATGACACGGTTTATACAGATGAAAGGTCAGTCGACTATGCATCTGTATCTCTTTATACTTGAATATGTCGCATGTTTGCTTAATCTGATGCAAACGGCAAAAATAAACTCGATTACCTTGAGTGCTGTAAGTTTTAATTGACGCTTGGTATTTTACAACGCAGTTACCAAGTTTGTATTTTAACAGATCTTATATCACGATATGCGATCATGCAAACTGACGGATGATTGTTTAAAATAGCATTACTATCATTTAAGGTTCTGTTACTTTTCAGAAATAATTAATTGCATAAACACACATTAAAGTCTTTGCAAAATCATATTGTGCCTTGTTTTGGTGAAGTTTCATTTTCAGTTATTTAAACCAGTTCGATTACTTCAATGTCTAGACAAGCACTTACGCTAAAAGAATATTTAACTGGATACATATCTTTATTTATTTTTCAGTATTGTGTTAAGCATTTGTATTATTATTCATTATAAAGGTACCTACATTAATACATGAAAATAAAGTAAAAGGAGGTTTT
Organism: Dreissena rostriformis; assembly: GCA_007657795.1. Lineage (NCBI taxonomy): Eukaryota > Metazoa > Mollusca > Bivalvia > Myida > Dreissenidae > Dreissena > Dreissena rostriformis. The sequence goes on along the minus strand of VMBQ01000543.1, from coordinate 103,959 downwards.
TCTTAATCAGACCATCTTATTGTTAGCGCAGTATTTTGTAAGAGTTTCCAATGTTAGAACCTATAAAGTTTGCAACCAATATAAACGAGTTTGTTACATTTTATCACAAAATTTATTACTCGTTACCATTCTAATCAGACATACCGTGTTTGTTCCAACAAATACTTCATTTACACACGACCAACAGATTACATTTGAAATCACCGTAAAAGCTGGTGTATAAAGTTGTAAATACTAACGTTGACCTACCACACTTAAAACAATTTAATTATGTAATTTACTAAACACTTCTACACGATATTTTTTAATGCGCAATGTTTCATTGCATGTGTTTGTATTAATTTGCATCTAAGTTCAATGACCCGCGCAATAACCTGTTCAAAGAACCAATATCTGCGGTGATATAAGACAGATCGCTGTAATCGCAATCGACTCAAAACGTGTATGTGAGATTAAACTGCATCATATATCATGCAAGATATCAGCGATAGCAACACATTCCATGAATTATTACTTTCTTTATTAAATATGTGATATATGATTGCAATTATTACTTTGCACATGGTAAAATATAAGGGATACACAATATTATATTACATAACGCGGTTACTGTTTCGTATGGCAGGTTAGTTTAATACAAATGCATGAGATGTAGTAATTATGTGCTGAAGTATTGTGAAAATATTGCATTGACTAGAACGGTTCCAACTGTTGATTGCATTGACTAGAACGGTACACACTGTTGATAGTAAACCGCAGGGTGAACTTTGAGGTGCTTTGTGTCGTAACACGGCAAAAGCAAATTAATAATACATAGCACTTGTGGCGTTACAGTTAATCTAATTTTGTTTTCTAAAACACATGTCAATTGCTGATGACATTTCACAATTTCTCTAAATATTGGCACACAACGACGTTGAAAAAAGAGCCATAGCTTACATTTACAAATAAGAAAAATATACAATGGTTAATTGATGGGTTTAGTTAAAAATTATTCAACGTGAAAATCAAAACCCCAAAAATATGTTTTACAATAATCAAATTGTCGCTATAAACATGCTATTTAGTATATTTCACTCTATGTATAGGATGTATAAAGTTTCATCAATATTATTTATTTAAACTGTAATTTGATATTTTATCTTGTGTGTATCGTCGTGGCGTAATGGGTATGGTGTCCGCCTTATCTATATAGCGACCGAGAGGTTACGGGTTCGAAATCCATTGTGGCACGAAGTATTGCTTCTACAAAGGAAACGGACTCGAGAGCGTTTTAATAATTTTAATATTCTCGAGCTTAAATAATTACGTTTAAAGTAAAGCGTTTATTGATATGACCTGATTATTTCAATAAAACCCTTCGACAAGCGCCAAAACATTTTAATCATAATTTTAATAAAAAAATTATGGTTCGAATGTCATGCAGCAGGAAAACGTACATATATGTTAAATCCGAATTGTANAATAAACAGAAACAAATTTACTCTTTCAATTGTTTATTATAGATGAAAATGCTTTATAATTAATTATCCCTTATCATATATTAATTGATGATGTCAATTTTTTATACAATGTTTGAACATATAGCCGATCGTATGAACTTGGCGAGAAAACCCTTTGACACAATTGTTTTTTCATGAAAGTGTTGTTAGAAGGATGACAAATACTTCATTTAATCAACATATAATACACTGCGTTTGTTTCCGGGTTTATTCATTTACATGATTGATGGACTTTATATTGTGGTATGTGTGTTTACAAATATCAACACACACTGAAACATTGTAACACGAGTATATCGTTCTTTTATTTAGTTCATTGTTTGCATCTGGAATGCGTACCATAATGCGCAATCCTCATTACAGCTAGGCAGTTATACCTGACTCAAATACATTCAGCAAACCTTAGCTTTTATTCCCTATGCCACTCGTTTTAATTGGCTTAACAGCCGCATTGACATTAATCACTTAAGTGCGATATTATCCACTCTTGATGCATTTAGTATGTACGCAAATTACGTTTATAATTAGAATTACATCCCACTGACATAGTTCATCATTGGTCCTATTTGTTATCAAAAAAGTGTTGTAAGAATTTGCATTTTTTTTTTAATGACTTGGTTAATATAGTGAGATATGCATATATATATTGGTAAGTTATATTATATTAGCATATGGGGTACTGTAAAGCGTGTATTTCTCCGAACAGTTGACCTAAGTGACGTATGAGCCACGTCATGCGAAAATTAGTCTTATGCCATATGCGACCAGCGTATCTTCTGTCCAGTCTGCTCATCTGCGAAGTTTGGTCTTGAGCTACCATGTCCGCTTATAAGACCCCGTAACCTTGCAGGACTGTATTGCGGAAAGCGTAGCTCCTAACCAGACTGCACGAATGGCCGCCTATGACATTAGACTCATTTCCGCATGACACGGTTAATACAGATGATAGGCCAGTCGACTTTGCGTTTGTTTCTTTATACTTGAATATGTCGATATGCGATCATGCAAACTGACGGATGATTGTTTCAAATAGCATCAATATCATTAAAGGTTCTGTTACTTTTCAGAAATAATGAATTGCATAAACACACATTAAAGTCTTTGCAAAATCATATTGTGCCTTGTTTTGGTGAAGTGTCATTTTCAGTTATTTAAACCACTTCGATTACTTAAATGTCTAGACAAGCACTTACGCTAAAAGGATATTTAACTGGATACATATCTTTATTTATTTTGTCAGTATTGTGTTAAGCAATTGTATTATTATTCATTATAAAGGTACCTACATTAATACAAACATGAAAATGACGTAAAAGGAGGTGTTTCTTAATCAGACCATCTTATTGTTAGCGCAGTATTTTGTAAGAGTTTCCAAGGTTAGAACCTATAAAGTTTGCAACCTATATAAACAGGTTTGTTACATTTTATCACAAAATTCATTACTCGTTACCATTCGAATCAGACATACCGTGTTTGTTCCAACAAATACTTCATTTACACACGACCAACAGATTACAATTGAAATCACCGTAAAAGCTGATGTATAAAGTTGTAAATACTAACGTTGACCTACCACACTTAAACCAATTTAATTATGTAATTTACTAAACACTTCTACAAGATATTTTTTATTGCGCAATGTTTCATTCTATGTGTTTGTATTCATGTGCATCTTAGTTCAATGACCCGCGCAATAACCTGTTCAAAGAACCCAGATCTGCGGTGATATAAGACAGATCGCTGGAATCGCAATCAACTCAACACGTGTATGTGTCTTGTGAGATTAAACTGAATCATATATCATGCAAGATATCAGCGGAAGCAACACATTCCATGAATTATTACTTTCTTTATTAAATATGTGATATATGATTGCAATTATTACTTTGAACATGGTAAAATATAAGGGACACACAATAATATATTACATAACGCGGTTTCTGTTTCGTATGGCAGGATAGTTTAATACAAATGCATGAGATGTAGTAATTATGCGCTTAAGTATTGTGAAAATATTGCATTGACTAGAACGGTTCACACTGTTGATTGCATTGACTAGAACGGTACACACTGTTGATAGTAAACCTCAGGGTGAACTTTGAGGTACTTTGTGTCGTAACAAGGCAAAAGCAAATTAATAATACATAGCACTTGTGGCGTTACAGTTAATCTAATTTTGTTTTCTAAAACATATGTCAATTGCTGATGACATTTCACAATTTCTCATAATATTGGCACACAACGACGTTCGAAAAGAGCCATAGCTTACATTTACAAATAAGAAAAATATACAATGGTTAATTGATGGGTTTAGTAATAAATTATTCAAAGTGAAAATCAAAATCCAAAAAAATATGTTTTACAATAATCAAATTGTCGCTATAAACATGCTATTAAGTATATTTCACTCTATGAATAAGATGTATAAAGTTTCATCAATATTATTTATTTAAACTGTAATTTGATATTTTATCTTGTGTGTATCGTCGTGGAGTAATGGGTATGGTGTCCGCCTTATCTATATAGCGACCAAGAGGTCACGGGTTCGAAATCCATTGTGGCACGAAGTATTGCTTCTACAAAGGAAACGGACTCGAGAGTGTTTTAATAATTTTAATATTCTCGAGCATAAATAATTACGTTTAAAGTAAAGCGTTTATTGATATGACCTGATTATTTCAATACAACCCTTCGACAAGCGCCAATACATTTTAATCATAATTTTAATAAAAAAAAATTGGCTCGAATGTCATGCAGCAGGAAAACGTCCATATATGTTCAATCCGAATTTGATAGTTTAGTATAAACTGAATAATATGCAAGCGCAACATATTTATTTTATTCCCTATTCCATTCGTTCTTTATTTGTTTAAAAGCCGTAATGTAATAAATAAAGGTCAACTGTTATTTTTCACTCTCGATCCCATTAAGACTTTACGGAATACGTATATATTGGCAATTATATTTAAATTATAACAATTCTAGTCTAATTTAATATTCTAATTAAACGTTGTGCGTTTAGAAATTTTAAGTTCTTATTATTATGAAAGTAAAAATATAATTTCGATATACATACGTACCTTACTTTGCCAGAAAATAAGGTATTTAACTTTGAAAAGTGTCTCTCGCATTATCAAAATACATTGAAAATCATGTTTTGAATATAACACACCTCGGCCAAAAGGCAGTCGCCTAAGCGAACACAATATGACATATTACATAATACATGTTTATTAAGTATAACTGCGTATAAACTAATGTCAGATATGCGATTTAAAGTATAAATACGACGTGTACTCAAAAGCTTATGGTAATTTTTCGTCTTTTAATAGTTTATTGTTTCATCCAAAGGCATACCAGTTTATTATAATACTATATAGAACATTCATATTACAACCAGTTGTTAAGAAATCTGCACGATTACATGAAACACTTGGTAAATAATTGGCGATTTGACAAGCGCCACTCGATGTCTGTATACAATTTTCCTGTTGTGGTCATGGACGGCGCCCCTACAATAAATGTGAAAATCGGTGGGCTGCCGCGCCGCTATTGAACATTTTAGTTTGAAATTCCTTAAGCGAGGAATATAGTTTATTCAAGAAGATCTCCCTCCGTCTGACAAAACGGTGAACGCTTGGTGTTTGCCCGATATTACGACGACTATTTTACATCGGGCCGCGCCTTTCCGTGCGTCTCTAACCCATGTGTATTAACACGAAATAATTTATTTGCGGGTGCCTGGTGAAGAAATATTGTTAATCATAATTGTTTAAACAAACACACAATTCACCTTTATATATTTAAATACAACACGACTAGTACAGTCAATATTATGTATATAATTAAATACGTGAATATGCAATATGTTTTATCTTAAATATCTTGTTTACATCAGTTAATCATTTTGCTCAAATCGAACGTTTAAAACGGTTCTTAAATAGTTTTATTTCACAAATTTAACCATGTATTTTGAGCGAATTTAAGAGGCTTGTAAACTTGATTTATTGTTTTTTTCTGTCAGATATTTGAAATTTAAGTTATGAAATGGGAGTTCACGCTATTACTGTTTTATTACTTATAGATTATTTCCAATGATAAGTATTTCTAGAGTTTTCAAAGCCTGCAAATAAAATATAAAATACTTTCACTCAAAGGGATTCCCAAGCCCAATTTTATATACAGATGCAGGTCCTATGTTGTATGTATCATCCTATAATGTATGGCACAAAACATGTTATTCCCATTTGGAGTTACTAAACAAGTTAATTAAAAGGTTTAATACTACGTCGAATTAAAATCATTTGTTTACAAGTTGTGTTAGCCATTACCAAGATCCTTGCCATTTTCAAATAAACGTACAACACTAATACAGGAACAAGCATTTTTTGTTGAAGCAGTATTTCAAATGTAAAAGTCCACAACTCCAAGTGTGTTTCCTATTTTGTATATTTCTTTTGTGTAGTTTTCGAGCACGCTCAAAACGAATCAAAAAGCAGAGCAGGAGAATTATAACAATACGTATGTTTGTATGTCTGTAATATGTCTTACAGAAACAATAAAATTATACACACGAAAAAAAAAACAAAAAAACAATAGAACATTAACAATACGATAATCACAGTAACGATTGTATTTTGAACGAAGAAGGGTTGCCCAGCGAATAGGCATGGCTGAAAAATAGATCAAACAAGTAGAAAAGGTTAATATCTTAACTTACAACGATACTAATTTTACTTGGACGATTCTACAATTGCAAATACTTGTGTAGGCGGTTTCTTTATGTTTAAATAAAACGTTGATATTGTTTCGTTGTTTCATTGTATTAAAAGATTATTATAAGTGCTAGTCGCGATACTTGTTTTGTTCATTATTTACACCAGGTGTTTTTACCGCATCATATATGATGTCGATAAATAGGCCAATAAATCAAAATTGTTTTTATACATAGCTGTCTGTTTTAACGAAAAATGGTGTCGATATTGTAATACGGCAGACATGTTTCTGGTATAAATGTATCAATGCCGGAAGTGTCCGGTCTGCCCAGTGCTCTTCCTGATATAACTAAATCACTAGCCCGTAGTTACAGACGTGTTCGAAAATACCTCAACCTTAAAATAACATTAAATACTTAGTGAACAACGTATAGACCAAAATATAAAAATGCACAGACTGTGGCAAACCGTAAGTGTATTTGTATGTATCGAGCACAAGTAACTTGTTTTCTAAAATATATGCGCACAAAGCTTCTGAGCGCGTCTGATTGATGACATCGTACACTCTTTTCACTTAACTGGATACTATGAAGTGCCGCCTGCTTCCGTTGTACAGTAAATATTAGCAAATGGTTTAGCCTTTTTGGGCATGCTGATAATACTGTAAGTGAGTTTGTCTGTATAAACAAATAGGCACATTTGTTTCACAACACGACAGCATTCACATTAAACTATTTTAACCTAAATATGTAGCTCGACAATTAATTGCACAGTTTGCATTTGTACATAGTACTTTCTTTGTCAATCCTAACACTATTTTTATATTTTTAATTAGTACATAACCAACTGAAATCAGGTTGGCTTCAAAATTGCATTGTAAAATTAACAAATCAGCATTGCATGAAATATCTACAGACGTTATTTGATGGGCGATAACGTAAGACGGTTATTATATTTAACTTTGAGTTAGGAAAAGCAAGTTTAGTAATTGTTATAGTACTATATACTACTATATAGTACTATATAAAACAGACAACGTAATATACTATGCACCAAGTTTAATATGCAAGGTTATTCGCAACAGGTATTACAAACATTGCATTACATAATCAATTCACAAATATGTTGTAAGCCAAATTGGTAAAAACATAAACAGCTTTAAATACATGATCCGATAATAACGTGTCTCAGCGTATGGTTGTGCCGGCAATTGTACTATATAATTGTTACCAAAAAAGTATGTGTTCAAAATGAAACATGAATTTTTACAAACTCGTAAACTACAGAGTATTTGTCGTTGACTGAGATGCACTTGCTGTTTCTTATTTCCATCTGTGCCCCAGTGTTCTGCGAACTTCCTTGTTATGTTGTCAGACTTGAATGGATTGGCATTATTTAAAGGGTTTTATTATTTGAGTGTAATCTAAACGAAGACATTCATGCCTCAGGTGCCATTAGAACGATCCGTGTTCGTAAATAAAAATCAGTCTTTTGAAGCAAAGTTCTTTCTGTAAAGTGTTTGCATTTTGCGTCTAGTTGACTTAAGAGATAATAAAATACGTAACGTTATCGTTCGAGAATACTTTATTCGCGAGCTTATGGACATGCAGGCCAATTTCATGGCTTAAAGAGTGTCTGTGAAGAAAACGATCACAGTCAATGTTTAAAAAATCTGCATGATACAAACACGGGATACAAAGAAAAATAGTTAAATATGAGCAAAAAATCAGATAACTTCGTGAATCAAATGAACTGAAATGGAGTCAGTAGAAATCTGTGATGTTTAAACTATTGCACCACAATGCACATGTGTTCAATGTGCACACCTTTGTCCTACGGTCACACGTTAAACAGTGTGTATTCTACCACGTTCTAATTAATTGCTAGTCAAAACTAGCGTTTTGTATTGACATCAGTATTTATTGTTGAACAGCCACACTAATTCTTCTCTCAGATTTGGGCTCATTACCTCGGTTATATCAGCATCGCTCATGATGTGTTATTGTGGTTATTAGCGCATAACGATGATTATTACGAAGAATTTTATCACGCTGTGTATCTTGCCAAAAATATTGTTATGTTATTAAACATAAGAAGTAAACAGCAATATGCGTCAATATAAAATAACGTTTTTGATTAATCTATAAATGATTGAACTTGATATAATATCTTATAATATAGCAAATACGTTTGCTTAAATCACTTTGTTATCATTATATAAGTTTGATCACTTATTTTATAATTGACAGAGATCATAGTTAGTCTTAAAAACATAAACGATTGATAATAGTAAAACAATAATTATCGTAATAATTTGGTCAAAAACAACTCTTTGTCGGTCTAACAAGGGTCTATTAAATGCTTAGTCCATCGCCCGCGTGGTTCAATTCCTACGAAAGAGACCTTCAAATCGTGTGCCATGGGCAAATATACAAACAGAAATCGAAAACATTTTCACATATAACGCTTTCATAGTAAATCCACTAACAATTCCAAGTTATAAACATGGATTCGGGCGTATTTAAATGACATATATACACAACCTCTGTATTTATATTTTTAATCTATAACTTCATTAATGCTTTGCGTATGCATTTGTAAAACTAAGGTGAAATTTTTTCTATTTTGATTTATAAAATTTATAATCGCTGTACAGAATAACATGGGAACTTATACTGCCAAACGAAAAACTGTCCCATTAGCAACCCGAATCGTCCGTATCGGTAAATAATTTAACATCAAAAACAATTAAACATCTCGAATGATGTACGGTAAGTATATACTAAATATCATAGGAACAATAAATAGTTGGATGCAAAATATAGATACGACAGAACATAATTTATAATAGTTGGATGGTTTCTAATCTACTTTTTTATTGGATACTACACTTTAAATATAATATTATTACGAAAAGAGCGATATAGTCTGTAAGCTATCACCGAAATAGTTGTTTCCGCTGCCGACTCCCAATGTCGTCTTCTTTTAACACTGTGTTATTCTTGCTCATTCATAACTTTCGTTTTACAGTCGTTTCAGTGTTACCACGTGCATAATGGATTATATTGAACTAAAACGAACGATGTTTCATCAAGCAAATACGACATATGTTGCCTCTTAAGGTTCTAGAGTTTATATTGAAGGTAACCCAAGTAAATTCGCATGCAAGCATCAGCAGAAAAAAAAGCTGTTTGCTCGTCAGTTTATAACCAAATACCAGTCTAACAACCATAAATACAAGCATATGTACGTTTGTATTTTTTCCTCATATTGTAATATGTATATATGAATATTCCAGGCAATACATTTGGAGTTATATTTGTTTTATAAACAGGCTTCGATTGACGTCAACATAGTTATAACTAATTGATTGCGTGCTTGTCTAACATCATAAATGTCTTTAAGGTCGTGTCCGGGTTTTTTTTTATAGTGTTTAATCAATACTTTATAAAATAGCTTTTTGCGTTAGTTTTTACTGTAAAATGTATTTGCAAACTAAATCATCTTTAAATAGTTTTAAATGTTTGAAATATTGTATTATAGCAATCTTGTTAGTGGAATGGAAATTACATCAGGTGCAGACATTGTTCGTCTGTATTAGTGAACGAAGGAAAAGACAAACATATAAAAAAACAAATCTTCATTTAGCGGCAAAACTGAAGTGCATTTCGAAGGCTGAACGGAAAACTGTTGTATCTCCTTCTTTATTTAATATGAGTTACGACAGTCTTCCGTTCACCCCTCGATTTGGTGTACGAGGCAGCTAGTATTATTATCCTAGAGTGTCAAAACACACTGCTTGTATGTGAAAGAGTGTCAAAACACACTGCTTGTATGTGAAAGAATGTCAAAACACACTGCTTGTATGTGAAAGAGTGTCAAAACCCACTGCTTGTATGTGGACGATGATTGGGGACATTTTACACCCGTCTCGAGAAATGGACATATAGGGTATGGACAACTCTATATTTAAGAAATGCGATTAATAATATCGCTACCCTATTTCGTGTTGTATGTTGTATTGTTGATGTCTCAATGAAAACATTTCTAATGTTTTATCACCGTATTATTACGGGGACGAGTCTTTAAACCTATCATCATATTGATCGGACCACTTTTTGAATTAAATTATACATAAGCCTATTAGATTAAGCCTCTTCGTTGAATTTGTTTAGGCTACGATATAGATTAAGACCTGTTTGTACCTGGCTTAGCATTACTGAGTGATTGAGTTCAATGGTTCGATTGTTATTCTTTTGCCGTTAGTTGTCAATGTCGTTGCTAAGATATCTGTTTAGTCAGCAATATGTTATAAGGAAGTGGAATTGTTTTTCCAAATCAAGTGGGAATTAGATAGACCATTTAATTTAGTAAAAATAAAAACACAAACATGTATGACAATCTGCTACTTTAAATATTTTAATGCATCACCGCAACATAACGTAAAATCACTTGCTTGACATTTGACAATCGAACATTCTACAAGCTAAATGTGTCTGTGTCCGTCTATTATATTTTCTGGAAGTCGTCAATGAATGTTTTTCATGTAAGGGTACAGATAACAGCGTCATTCGTTGAAAACGTTGATTTATGACCATTAGCAAATTGGTATTGACCGTTTTGTTTCAGTGTTCAATTGTTCCGTTTGAGAGATCGTTATTCCCTCATTCTTTATGGGATTGTCGCGTTGGCACCAGCTTAAACAGGTTTAAACTGATCCACTTCATTTAAGTGTCCAAGATAACATGATTGTGTCAATTTAAGCAAGAAACACATTTTCCGGATGGAATTACAATTCAGTTTGTTACGAGCATGTGGCTAACGAATTTGATAAAGAGAAGCAATTTAGAAAAGACACAAACTGTGAAAGATATAATGAAAATCATGCTAATTTAGGTATAACAACCGTTAACCGATAACTTCGTATAATGTGAAAGAAACCATAACATTTATGTCGAAGACGTGGAGCTTTTGTGTATGCCGTCCGTCGCGAATATATCGTCCCCATGCAATGAATGATCACGAAATAGTGTCACACACATAAGAACCTGTATGAACGAAGACTCAAACACAAGAAACAATGACTGCTGTTAGGCGAATTATAACATTTTAAGTTTAAAAATAAAAAAGTTCATGTTGAGAGGTCTCCTTCATCAAAATACACTGAACCCGTTTAATATTTAAGCATAAGTTACCGCATATTAAAACGGCATGAACTCGAAAACACAATGAAGGCTATTTTAATGTCAACTTTATAATTATGACTTGACCAGATTATCAATAACTAAATTGCATATTGTCGAAAGTGCGCTTTCCGTGTTCTTTCAATGTATTAAGTGATTGGGAAATAACTGGAAGGCACACGCTAACATAAGGGTCAAGTTAATACATTTCGTGTATTACACACCTTTGTCAGAGCTTTAATCATAAAGTCCACGTTTGGATCAACTTACATAATCGAACTTGGCATTAAGGATGACAGGCTGTTCAAAACGAAAATGAGAATCGAATATCTGTGTATACTGCTTTGCTTTTATTACTTGTTAAACGTTTATTTAGAATGACGTTGTCTCTTACATGGAGCGCTTTAGGTCTTCTAATGCTTTTTACTTAAATATTATATAGTTAGTTAACATATCACCAATTTATAACATATCCCAGTACGTATGCATAGAGCCTATACTTAAGCAAAAATTATATTCGTTTTTGCGCATTTGTAATTAAAGACGTGTTGAGCAATGTCACCGTTTATGAACTACATAAGCCTTAACAATAATCAGGCAGTTTGATAAGTTCATATAGAACCATGAAATACATTAATGTTTTACTCGAAAAAAAATCGTCATCATTTTAGACTCAAGTTCGCCCCAACAGATAAACATGTTTAGTCAATTAGCATGACATAATCCAATTTGCGAGTCTGACAGGAATTTGAAAAGAAGGACGTTATGAATGCTACACCCACTTCAAAGACCACGCGTGATGTATGTGTAACCGTGATTGCTTGGCTATGTCTGAACATGTTTAATCATGTTCCAGTATTTTTTGTATAAAGGCCCCACTGATCGGATGAGGTTAAACGCGTTGTTTTCCTTATAACGTGTTTATGGTGCATTCGTAACGAAACAAATGCAGTACTGTAAGCTAATTGCTATCAATATTCATACTAAAGGTATCGGTGATCGTCAATGGAACGAAAACTTTATATTTAAACTATTTAAATTAATATATAAACAGCAGAACTAAAGAGCTCCAGTACAATTGAAGAAAATAATTGAAGAAAGACTTGAAAAAGAAAAAAAAAACAGTTGTCCCTCCTGGGCTCGAACGAGTGATTATTATATTTACAATCTATCTTCTAAACCATTTGGTCATCAGGCTGTTAGAAAAAGCGAGCATTTATAAGGTATATAAGTATACCACGTATTATCCACAAAATATAGCGAAAACAACAGCATCACTCCAAGTTATTCAATCATTTCGTAGTTTTTATGGGTTTTTTTCTTCATAGTTTCAATTTCTAATTTTTAAACATTAACGAACATATATTTACAGTATTAGTCTACGTCGCGTCCTGATATAAAGTGTTCTTTAATTTGTTCATGCTTTGGCAAATATTGGAATATACTAATTTTGACAATTTTTGAATATGTCCCTTTTAAGACAACAAACGTGTATGCTTTAAACACGACTGTACTTGAATGTTTACACAATGCGAAACCTCAAAATTGCGCATTTGCATTATAATACATAGCCCCCCCCCCGCCTGCAATATATTTACATGTATGGGGTCGACCATATCTTGCTATGATATTTCTTCTGCCACATGTATTACAAAACAGAAAAAAGTACAGTCTTACCATTAACATATTTCAACTCGTATTAAATTACATTGATGGTTATTAGTCACAGTTATTTCTTTTAGTTAGACATGCACACACAAAGGTTTCCATCTTATTGCTAGTAGAAAAAACGCAGTTTCAATTAAAAACAAACTCGTATTACACTAAGCTTGTATTACATTGAGCGAAACGTCCATTTGGAGTATTCATTGATGAGATGACGAATGAGAAACATCGAGTCAATTAAAATAAACATCCAAGGAATATGTTTCCTACGCACATCCTGGTAGCTACAGTGGATATCGCACCTGCATATCCTCATTAAGCAACACAATAATATTTAGGAACTACAAGAAAGCAACGCTAGTGTCCGTTTGTTTCATTTGGTTATTGTGCACGTTGTTTATGACACAATCATTTGCTCATGAGGTTAATGACACCGTGTGCTTCTTTATTATAAACGGATTCCAACGACTCATTATAAGTAGCGCTAAAATCTTGAAATAAAGGAAAACAACCCTTTTTTTAAAACATAACTCACTACAAATGGTGAAACAAATACGTTGACATTTTTATGTTTTGGATTTGAAAAGGCCTGGCTTGTCCAAAAGGTGTAACGATATATCCCTTTTCTTCTTTCTGGTGTGCAAAGTACCTATTACATCTTGCACACAATCGATTTCATTCGCCGTACTTAACTAAACATGCCGTCATTAGAAACATCAAAATGGTTACCGCGCACCGTGCTTAAATGTTTAGCAGAATGTTGTTCTATGGATTGGATGACCATCTTCATAGACATGATTATCAAGTGTATATATAAGCTATGACTTGTTAATAACACTTCATCTGTTGTTGATGGAATGACAAAATAAAAGTTCAACGAGTTTGCTTCTTATATATTGGTTATCCGGTATAATTAGAAGCCTCATGCATTTACTTGTATGTTAGCTTTTCAAACACAAATAACTATTCTGAACATTCATCGCAGATACTTTACTGTTGAATGCTATGTAAAAAAAACAACGTTACTTAACATCCATTTTGTGCCATGATCCCGATAAGACTGGAGCCCTCGGGCCAACATGGATTAAAGTTGGCCAAATACGGTACGTCGTAACATATATGAAGAGCGAACCCAACGCGCACTGGTCTTCTTTGTGTTTATACTACTTGATCTTCTTGTTTACAGAAAGAAATGTTAATATCTGAAGAATACAAGATGCAGCTTGTAAAAGATACGTATAGTATTTTGAGTTTCAATTACGTGTTATAAATTGACCTATATGCTATTAAGATATATATTGGTGACGTTTCTGGGATGACTCTGCATTTAGTGCATATTTAATTACATCAAATCTTTCGGAACATAGACATTAAGAAATATCGTTATTATTTTGTTATTTTGTTTGCAAACTGCATCATACACACTTTATGTAATTGTGTTGCAAGCCCGTTTACGTTTCAAACCAAATATGCATTTGCCGTAGAACCGTGAGGTTAAATGTTTTTATCCCGATGTAAGTATCTTTCGAACAATAAGTATATGTTGCAGAAAAACATGGATACAGTTTGTAGTTGTATGACCTGACTCGATCCTATATACTCGCATGTCCACTTGCGCACGACCGACTTCTGACAATCAAGATTGTTTAAGATTATTTAAATACAAGTGCCAACAGTACCCTCGAAGAGGCCAACGTGGACGCTATATCGGGACCAAGGTTCTGAAGCGTACATTTTAAAAGATTGCATCATCAAGAAGGCCTTTTTTTTGTTAATGTTTGATAACGCTAAAAAAACACTGTGGTATAATTAATTTTTGCTTTGATATCAAAACGCAATATTATTGTTTGTATAAGTGGTAATTGTCCATATTTTGGTTCAAACGAAACATAACGATACAGCAATTATACTACTACAAATAATAATAATGTTACTTAATAGTGTAAAACACATTTTATATTTCACAAAATATCAAATTTCCCAAGTGCCGCAGATAGATTATCCTGTTATCTTAGATTACACAACATTGTAACATGACAATGTAATTTAAACCACTTATTCCAAAAATAGCTTTTTGTCCGTTTTCGGGTTTAGTCGCATTTACACGGGGTTTATTTTTGTCATTATTCTCTTTAACGTAAAGATTCCCATCATGAATATGTAGCTCAATAGCTTTAAACAATTTGAAACATGAGATATTTCTAATTTAATGAGCTTTTAGCGCGACGTCTGGCTATCGTTGTCATTATCCCCTAAAGAATGTATCGATACGGTGTTTGAGATGACATAAGATAGTGTTCACAATGGTTCGCCGTTTGAGTTTTGTGCTATATTAAGATGTCTTTAAAACAGAATGCGTTATATGAACGATATCAACAATACTTCATGAATTTCAACAAAGGCACTGAATTTGAAAACCTATAATGATGTTAAGTTCGTTGCTTTTATTGATGCAATTGAAATGTAATATTAATAAATCTGATGTGTTTTGAAGACGAATATTATAATGACCTTTTCAAAACATCCCATTATTAATACGTATTCATTTTTAATGAATGTATAATGATAACGTAAGTGAATGTCATTAAGGACTATTATTTAAGTAAGCAGTTTTAGCCCATCGTCTTAAATTCATATTCTTAACGCAAATGTGTGTCCAATATCTTCTCGTCTAATCATAGACAACCGTTCTTCATGAAATCTGCGTGCCTACACGGAATTCGGTGCCTTCAATATAATAAAACAATTAGTGAACACCGATAGCATCCATATACACTAACATTCAGTCTTGCTTTTGCAAGTCAACTTGAATGTCATGCATCTACAATACATCGTAACCACATGCTTTAATCATAACTTACTGACAAGATACACGTTAAGCACGTTTATGTGCGTGTAGACATTCAACGCTATCGGTATATTATCTAAACGCGTTGATAGAGTGCCATGTATTCAAGTATAAAGCTGTTTCAATGTATATTTGAACTATAAATAAGATACTGATATTATTCCGTAGCCCATAGTATGTAAAAAAGAAACAATCCATCAAGTATAAGCGATAACCTTCATCCTATTATTAAGCATGTGTGTCATTAAATGATTGTATGACCCCTCTATTTATAATCATTAATGGATTGTGTGATGTCTTTGCGCAAACCTAATCGTTTTCCCCAGGTACCATGTATTTTATTCTCCTTTGCCTGTTAAACGGACGACAAAGGCGATACAAATCTCGCGGGTATTGTATTATTGACCACTCTAAACAATAGCAACTATAATTAAGGGCATCGTCAGTACAGATGTAATTATTATAATCGAATATTTTGTAATTGAACAGCGCGTTTGTCTCGGTTAAGAGTAGATAAACGCTTCAATTAATCAATCCAAAATGCATTGAATTGGTTAGTATAGGATTAAAGAAACGATGGGCGTGAAGTACCTGATTTGAATACAGTGATATCGTTCCGAACAGGATTAACTATTAAATGAGTGCAGGTTTGATGTTTTTTAAATGTTTTATATTAACGTGCACGTTTGTGTAATACACATGTATATTTGTTAAACACATATGTATGCGTTTCGAAATTTGAAGTTAGCATTGTTCATCAGTTGCGATTTGAGCTACCTTTAATTATCATTATCTTTGTTTTTTTCGTTGATTTGTTGCTAAATTTTATTAATCACCGTTGGCTGAGTCTGAATATGGACGCTTTTTTGTTCAGTTGAAACCGCGCGATTTGATTCTTTCAGATATAAAAATCAACCCATGGGCAGATATGATCATATTGGTCCGCCAGATGCGAATAACGGCGTGGTCGACGTCCATTTGTTGCTTTTTATAGAAATGATAGGTAATATACAAGAGTAAATAAATATAAACCTCATATTGTTGCAATTCAAATTATAAGGCAATACAATAAAATTAAAGTTCAATTGTATTATAAGTAAACCACTCATTGACTGAACGTTCACGAAAGCACTAGAATCTCACCTGTCTGTGGCACGATTTCTTTACACTTAATCAATGTTACATGTACCATATACACCGTGTTACAATGAAGTGAAAAACAAACTAATTATACGTGCGGAAAGCCGACAATGTAATAATTGACATAGCTTTACAAACCGCACACCAGGTATCGCTAGTTTACAAAGCTGCAGGAGGTAGAATATAACTGTCACATAAATATCGGTGCACGGCAGTAAGAGGGATGGATATAGATACTAATTATAGCACTGTGTGTTACGGGTTCTAATTGAAAACGACATTCCGTTTGTAAGATGGTATCGGAAGAAATTAGGAAAAGCATTAAACTGTTAGGCTTAATTATCCTATTCGTAGTTTGACGTGCACGCATTGCCAAACCGTGTTTTATGGGTATTTATTTAATTGGGTGTTTATTCTTAAGGGGGATAAATATGTAATGCTAGATTAAATGCAAATGTGTTAATCAGAATGTGAAGTCCACATTAAAATTGAACGTTTGCCATCTTCTTTGATACCAATACTGTACTTAAATAATTTCTTAGTTCCGCTTGTGTTCGACTTTTTTCTTATGCTTTGTCTTCGTGTCTTTATTTCTCGTCTTGATTATCAACATTTCACTGCCGCTGTGTATATTGTCTAAGCATCTTATTATTAATGCTATCGTCATCGCAATCAGTAGCATCGTCAAAATCAAAATCAACATCATAATCACAATCATCATTAACAACTTCACCAGAAATTCATTTTTGATTATGTAGCCAGCATTAACTAAGTGCAATCCTTCTCCACTTCTTCCTCTTCATCATCATAATCACCACCAGACGCAGTAGCAGCATACAGTACGCGAGAATATCACCAAAAACAAACTAATTAAAAAAAGAACGTCTTAATTTGCATAGTTTTCATTCACCACAATACTACTTTAATTTAAAATTTGAACTTCGCAACACATCAAAATATTCCACCAACGCATACCTAATTGATTAAAAATCCGAAACATTATCGTGTAGATGTCATTCTAATTTGGGAGTACAATCTCGTTTGGATTCAATCTCGAAATAAATACATAAATCATTGGCGGAGAAGTAGCAGATTTGCATCATTTCCGATGACACAATAACCTGATTTATAATTCTATGAAAGACCTTGGATTTTGCATAAATTTTCATTCGATCTCATTAATGAGACATTAGCCTATTTCGCGTGCATCGTTAACTATGCATTTGTTTAGGTTGGCATCAAAGGCAGCCAGATTGGCTCATAAAAACAGTTTAACCGCAATCTAGTTTGCATACAAATTTAATCTAGTCGCCTCGACGTTAATACAGGTAAATTTTATTGTATGTATATAACAACCACTGTCAATCATGTAAATAATAATATAAATGATATATTTGTGTGAACATCGAGTCATTATTCTTGTATACATTCTAAACTAAGTACGTGAAACTTATAACTAAAACAGTGACATTGTGGTGATTTGTTAACTTACATACATAAATTCGATTTTAGTATTTCACGGTATTTAATAGCTGCAGATTCACATAGAAACGACGTAAAAAAATAAAATACGATCGTTATACTTCCTCTTTAATGGATTTTATTCAACGACAAAACGCGTTACAAAAAAACAATACAAATTCAAACAATCAAAACCCTTTGGTTTAAAAGATAAACATTAAGGTAAAGCTCTAACAGCACTTTTATGATCCACAAACGCGCATTACGTATATAACACATCTACAACATACATCCAACGAATTTAGTAAACACCATCCCGATAACATAAACACAACAATATAGGGTAATTGTGTTTCAGACTAAAACTTACTTCATTATTTACTTTGTCCGGAAATACAAAACGCGGTTTAAATCCATCAATCGATAGATGCTTGCGGAAATATAAAACGCGGTTTTAATCCGTCCATCAATCCATCCACCATCCATCCATCCATCAATCCACCCATCTAAACATCCACCAATCCATCCATCCATATATATTTCAGTCCATCAATCCATCCATTCATCCATCCATCCATCTATCTATATATATATCCGTCCATCTATGATTAATTCATCCACCCATCCATCCAATCCCTTTACAAATCCATCCCATATTAGTTCATACAAATTGTGTATGTATATTTACCAATGAACCGAGACAGATTCACTATGCACCCGCATTAGCAGCGTCTTGGATTTTACTGAACGTTCGTCTGTGTCAAAAGCATAAAAAAACATAGAAGACATTACATTAAAAATATTTTTTATTTAATGAAATGCGTTGTTAATGACATAAATCGGGAATGCGAACTGACATTTTTAATCTCGAATACGAATTGGTAGCATGACATAAATAAACTAAATCGCTATAATACATCTTAATTAGCCTGACAGCGGTTTGAAATAAAGCAATATGATATCATATTATCCTCTCATTGTAAACAAGTATATACGGAAATAACTTGGATTTGTTCATAATCATAAGAAATCTACCAATTAAAATTTGATAACTTACATGGGTATTAAAATATTTTACATTTTAGTCGTGGCTATTTTTAATATTCTTATAAGTAAATTATTAAGTGTAAAATGCGACCATTTGTTAATTTATTTGTTGCCTATAACGGGTGTCGAGATATGTTTTGGAAATGCATTAAATTGTACCTTAAGTTCATATTAGCTCCGAAAATAACTCAAAGTGTATGTATTTAATACGACGTATACAAATATGTACATCTTCTGTTCTGTTCTATTTCGCTCCGCTCCGTTCTGTTCCGTTACGTTCTGTTCTGATCTGATCTGATCTGATCCGGAACAAAATATGCGCATAGAATGATACGTTAACATGGGTGTATCGTCCAGCTGTAATATTGTATGTTTAAACGATAATTGAGTTTTATTTAAAATACGGACTCGCGCGTGCTCAATGAGACACCAGTATCTTGATTCAGTGCGTTATATGCTAGTCGCAAACATATTGCAATTGTATTATCTTTATATTAGTGTCGATAATAAATGTTTATGTAGGAACATATATATTGCAACATTGTATGTTCCTCATCGACATGCAGATATATAAGGTTGTTCATTGCAGGTCAAATTGTAAACCGTACGAACGATCTATATTGGTTTACGATACATGTTCGACAATGTTTTTATTTGATACGAATTAGAATATACAAATTGTCATTGGTTAATAAATGAAGTGGTTTGAAATATATCATTTTGTATAATTTATTTTTCATTATTGTAATGCTTAATTGCTTAACGTCATTCACTAAACAGAACTATTCAAACATATTGCCCTGAGGAATTCCGTTCAGATTGTGTATGCACATTTTCTTGAAATCATTTATATTGTATTTGTTTTTAATTATTTATATGTAACAGTATCGCGCCACTTATGACAACACATGATGTTCAAGAATACGTAATGATGAAGTATGTGTTAGTAGAAAAAACCTGAATGACAATTACCCAGCTATGTGATAATGAATAGGCGTGTCGCCAAAATGACATAAACTGTTTTGTCAATGCGGTTTTGTCGAAAGCAATTTCATCATCAGTACATTGTATCATCATAATTCTCATCTTCAACATCATTTCAATTTTTGTTATCTGGCGAAATAATTTTGAGGGATACACCATACTGGGGTATGAGGCACTTCATTAATTGTATTAATTAAAGCATATTTCTTCTTTCGTGAAACGTCTTTCATATTTGTATTTTCCAATATTTAAACTTTAATATATTTTGGAATAGGCTAGTGCGGTACATATATTTACATTAAAATGTACTTGTTATAATGTTTGTATGTTAAGCAACAAAACTCCTGCCTGTCTAAGGTCAACACACAGCTCTTTCACATTTGTATTTAAGCATTAAATACCTACATGCGTAGAAATGACATATGAATCAGGGATCACAATGCGGTTAATTTTGACGGGCCTGAACAATTTAAAAAAGCAAATATAATAATAGTAAGTTAAACCCTTGATGCTCTCAAATCACAGCTTAATAAAACAAACTTCCTACTCGAGTTTTCTATTAAAACGCAGCTCTTAAACTATGTATAATAGCTTGAATAGTTGAATTAGTTCCTTTTTTTTATCCAGTTTAAGTTTCAAGGACGTCTCAAAATTGTTTAATTATATGTTTCATATTTTGTTTTGTCACGGTGAAACGTTCATTTATTGTTATGATTTTGTTGCCGTTGCAAATAACAAAATATTAATGTGATTTGTTTGAAACGCTTAATATGAATTTTAAAATGAGTTTCTCGCAAAAAGGTGTGGGTGAAACTGCGGTTTATACATTTTCTTTCGAATGTAAGCTTCTTCGATATTTTCACGCCGATAAGATGTACTGAATAACAATGTTTC
Organism: Dreissena rostriformis; assembly: GCA_007657795.1. Lineage (NCBI taxonomy): Eukaryota > Metazoa > Mollusca > Bivalvia > Myida > Dreissenidae > Dreissena > Dreissena rostriformis. Next base: position 82,520 of record VMBQ01000543.1, on the reverse strand, counting down.
AAACAATAATGCAACTTATGAGTATATCAACTACTACTTTTTATTCGTCTGTATCCTAAATCTATTTTAAACGAGTATCCATTCAATTTATCAGCATAAAAGCGCGAAACTAATGGAAAGGCTTAATATGTGTAGCATGTATTCCGGTAAAGAAAACTCCTTAATAATTTGCCCGATATTCTGAATAATCTGAGATCAAACACACTTCGTCAGGCCTTGTAGAACTTGTGAACACCAGTTTAACTGCATTGGAGCTTTCCAATGTGGTAAATACTTCACATTATGACCAATAACAATAACATTTGGCTGCCAGCTAGGTTAGATTTGTGCAGCACCTAATCACATTAAAACCAGTTAGTTTTTTGTTTGTATTTAAAGACGGATTGGAATTGCCAATTTAGATATCCTCTAAATGAAACGTTATAGCCAATATATACACCGAGTACCATAGTTCTGGAAAGTAGACGTTTATCATATCAAAAAGCATCCTGCTTTTTCCGAAAACATGACTTCGAAAGCGACTTATGAATTGTATATGTGTTATTCATAAAGTAATTATTATGTCTATATCTAGAAGTATACAACGTTGATATAGATATTCATTTTACGTTATACAATATATATATACCTGTCATAATATGCAAATCATTAAAGGTAAATTAGAGTGGTTGTCTCTCAGTAGGGGTGTTGAGTGAAGATTTGTAAATAAACAGCTGTTGATGCAAAACGAGTGTCGACTGGTGAATATTATGTTCCAAGAACAAAATATCATTTTAATTCGGTCATACTATGGATCATTAATTGAGTTGATTGTATTAATTCGGTAGACACAATGTGAACCTGCAGCTGCACCAGCAGGGATGAAACTTTTAGTTTTAAATGGCAAGGAGCCAATCGCCAAATAATAGGCACTCAACAAAGGTATTTGACAAGAGAAACGTGTACCCAAGAAACATACAGACCAGGCAAAACCTTAATATCGCAAACTGTATACACTCTTGAATGTCGTTTTCTCCATTAATACTATTTTTATATACATTGCACATGAAGGAAACAACAGTGAGATAGTTTTTTTTTTGTTTTTTTTTATAAAATATGCAGAAAATATTAATAAAATTTATTATTAAACACATACATTTATACACAAAACGAATGTGAGCATATGTACTTCTAATGATTTTATTATATTTGAGAAGTAGTTCACATGATTGTTTATATGTTGATGAATTTTTTGGAATATATGTTGGAATATTCAGTGTAAACACGTTTAATACTATGAACAAAAGGTTTTAAGTACTGTTAAAAAGTACATAAATATAGACACGAAGAGAAAATAAAGGGTTTACTGGGATTTGAACCCGGACCAACTCGATCAAATGACACATTTTAACACTCAGAAATTACGGTATACTCACGCGACGTTTTGATTGATATAAGCGATCCATTATTTGTATAATTATAATTTTTTATACACCGAACTAAAAATTAAATCTGATCAGCGCTGCTAAAACGAATCTTTATAATGTTTGATAAATGAGATAAACATGTGTATATGATGTGATTTGTAGGTATACACGTGTTATCATTAGGCACAAGAAACTACTCAAATTATCATGAAAACAGTGGTTCACATAATCCATACATCTAATAATAATGTGACAGGATAATCCATAAGGAGACAATCTAAGCATATACCGTTATTGGGTTAATAACACGTTGTTTTCGCCCTCTTGCATTGACCTAGATCGTCAGTTTGCAGAAAAAAGTAAACTGTAAACGCACATGACAGTTAATAACGTAGACGCCTATTCCAAAACATATTTCATTGTTCTGTTCTCGCCTATCAACGTGACGTAGATATAAAGATGGCGTTTGATTGAAATGTATTTCTGATAAAACTGTGAAGTTGTTCGAAAATATATTCTGCAGTGTTCGGACCTTACGTGGTTTCATATAGACAGTGTGTGGTTATACATACTTTTAAATTGTATGAACCTACGTATTCGAAAAATATTAGTTTATATATTGAAATTGTTAAGTGTTCATGAATGGAAGAAAACTAAGTTTTAGTGAATACAATCAATCTCCTATCAAAAACAAATTATTGTTCAGTTTGCAAGTTCCTTAAACATTTCAGCTTTGAGACGGGTAAGAGAGGCTAATATAAAATTCAAAGTTTACGGAAAACGACTTCGAGAAAATGATGTTTCAAAAGGTATATGCTGTAAATGTTGTTGTGTGTGTTTTCTTTTTATTCGGATACAATAAGGTTCATGCAAAGTGACCTTTGAACGTTAGTCAAAGCTTCATTCTCACATGTTTTAATACAACCAGTAGTTAAATGTGAGTTCAATTAGTTTTAATCAGCTGAATAATTCATAGCCATGCATCCTTTCAAATGACATATTTTGTTCAAAAGAGAAGGTTATGTAAATCTGGCATCCACCTACACTTCAGGTTCATTAATCGAACATCAAACTCGTTTTCTTGGCATCATTGCGTACTACTGTGTTTGTGGTTTTGGCTTGTTTCTTACTTGGACCAACTGAAGGCTGATTTGGCTCATTAAACACAATTTGTAGAGAACGCCATTCACATACAATTGTAACCTGGCTTGCTATCAAAAACGTTAAACAGTTGGTGATAAACTACATACAAGGACTGAATTGTACACTCGTGTATACGCCCTCTTTGCACTTTTTGTTTTAGATAATGTCAAAAGAGTATTTTTTTTACTTTATTTTTCGATTTAGTTTGATTTGCAGATCCAATGCATACTATCATTTGATTTCATATTTACTTTAGTTCACCATATACATTTCTGTTTTACCATTCATATTTCATATCAACTGACTATGAGCTCATTTAATATGAACATATGATGATATGGCATGGTTGTTCCGCTATATCCGGAGTGACTTTATCGAAGGTAAAGTGTTCCGCTTATGCTATCCCCTAACCATCATCCTATTCACACTAATATATCAATTAATCCACCCATCGACCCGATTACATATCCACAAATCAGTCAAAAGCAAATAATTAACATATACACGTGTATATTACTTTAAATGTGTAGAAAACCAACGCGTTAACGTAATAGTAATACAGCTGTAAATTTGAACCAATAACATTCTACCGTTTCTAATTTTGTAATGTTAAATTAATGAAATTTCTGTCTTCAATTTCGTCAGTGCATCTTACTATCTTTCTGTTAATTACATTTAATCAATTGCAATTAAAACACAGTATAAGACTCTAGGAGCTATTAATTAATAACAATTGTTAATTTACACTCTTATAACGCCTTTTATGTTTTAATGCTTCTGATATTTTCAATCTTAATTACGAGCTGATCACATATTGTAACTCAAGTAAATGCATAAACAAACACTTATATGCCATCGTGTGCTCTCAATTATATTTCCCCCACATTCAAACTGAAGTTTAATGGCCTGTACTATGTCTCGATCTATGATGCAATTAGAGATTTCACGAGTACCTCCGTCAAGTCTGTGTATGTTTATGTTGCAATAGAGCATCGTCGTGAATACTCAATAATATGGACATGAGAGACACAATTCAAGAATTGTAAGCTTGTATGCCTAATTTAATATGACGGTATTGAAACATTGACTAATGTAACGATTTCGAGATATTATAAGTATGCTATAAAGGTGTCATATTGATAACGTTTTTTTACACCCTGGTTGTGGTCTGAATATTTCAGTTAAAACAATACAAAAATATGTCGAACGATACTTAATTAATAAATACAATAAAAAGTTGACATAACAAACATCTACAATGTTATAGTCGTTAAATCAACTTTGCAAAGTCGCAAACTTGTATCTTCAGTGAAAATAAAAGGAGTGTTGTTATATATCATACGAAATGAGGATACAATTATTATATTTTACAAGCATATACCTTAATGTAGTTTTAACTTGTTTGCTTATTCGCACGGTGCTCCGTAATTGTGATGAGTTGCGCAAAGCATACTACGTATACATGCATATATTGTTCGCAATATATAATTTTTGCGCGTTTCTATTGAAACCGAATGCATGATGGTTATAATATGTCATCACAAACGATTTTATCCTCCGAAAATCTTTGACATGTATTAGTGTTGTCTACGGTGTCCGAATTCCTAACCGATCGGTCCAGATGCACTTATGTCTTATATAAATATCCAAACATGTACGGCTGTTATCGCATCAGTGAGAATGTAAAGCCAATTAGGATGGATTGCGTGTTGTTCGATGAATGAGTCAATTGCCGTAACGTAACATATTTACAAACTGACACGATTAGTTCACAGGCTCTAAAGCTAAAACTGATATATGCATTTCGGTGTAAGTTTGGCATCATACACACCATGACAGCCATGTGCTCAAACTTGGTGGAGGTTTAATGATGTATGCAAATTGCAAGGCAGAACACACGTTCAAAACATTTATGTCGCTGTTCTTTCCATTCACGCTTGTATTTAACGGTACAATTACCCAGAATAATAGAAGGCAGTTAGCCTGGTTACCTTGACAGTTATGTGAAAAGCATAAGATGAGGTCCAAACCAAACAGAAACAAAAACATGCAATTTTAATTATTTAATTGTTTCTAATATATATAAATGCTACACAATAAATGTTCTATAATGGTATACTTATTAATGATGTCGATTTGTTTATAAAATATTTGAACAATTAGCCGATCGTACGAAATTGGTGAGTAACTCCATTTGTCTAATTGATTTCCCTGTGAACGTATTGTTAAATTGAGGCTATAGCATTCATGTAAAAACCATATTTAACACTGCGTTTTTTTTCCGGGGCGATTCATTGACATGTTTGATAGAGTTTATATTGTTGTATGTGTGTTTACAGATATCAACAAACACTGAAATAATAACGTCAACCCATTTCAACACGATCCAATCGTTCTATTATTTATTACACTGTTTGCATCTGGAATGCGTTCTTTAATGCTCACTACCAATTAAAGCCGTACTGCATACATCACTGAAATGCGATATTTTCCACTCTTGTTTGCATTTAGTATTTACGCAAATTACTGTTATAACTAGAATATTACATACCACCATAATAGTCCATAAACATTGTCTATTGTTATAATTAAAGTGCTTTAAGTTTTAATCGAAGCATGGTATTTAGCAACGCATTTATTAAGTTTGTATTTAAACAGATCTAAAACCACGATCTGTGATCATGCAAACTGACGGATGATTGTTTAAAATAGCAGTCATATCATTTCACTTTATGTTACTTTTTAGAATTAATGAATTGTAAGATCATAATGTGTCTTGTTTTGCCAAACGTGTATGCATAATACGAAGTGGTGTGTTAAAACGTCTGTGTCGGCGTTTATTGTTAATGGTGGAATGTCATGTTTAATAATTTAAACAAGTTCGATTACTAAAATTTTAAGAAAATCACTTACGCTAAAAGGATGTTAAACTGGATACATATCTTTCTATTTATTGTGTAAGTATAAGGTTTAGCAATTTCATTATTATCCAGTATAAAAGGGACCTACATAAATACAAATATGAAAATGAAGTAAGAGGAATAGGTTTCCTAATGAGACCATCTTATTTTTAGCACAATATTTATAAATAGTTTCGAAGATTATAATTTATATAAACGACCTTATCAATTGTTATCACACAATATATAACTCGTTACTATTCGCGTCAGACATACCGTGTTTGTATCTTAGTTCCAGCTAATACTTCGTCATTGAAACACGACCAAAATATTACTATTCAAATCTCCGTAGAAGCTTGTGTATAAATTAGTAAATGCTGATGTGGACCTACCACACTAAAACCAATTTAATTATATAATAAAATAAACACGTGTACAATATATTTTTGAAACGAGCAATGTTTCATCCCCAGGTTTGTATTAATGTGCATCTTTGTTCAATGACCTCCACAATCTCCTGTTCAAAGAAACTAGATCTGCGCTGATATAAGACAGTTCGCTGGAATAATAATTAACTCTACACGTTTATGTGGCTTGTGAGATTTAACTGGATCATATATCATGCAAGATATCAGCTGAAGCAACCCATTCCTTGAATTATGAGTTTCTTTATTATATGTGTGATTATATGACTGCAATTATTACTTTGCACTTGGTTAAATATCAGGGACACACAGGGAGAGTTCTGTAGATCTCCACTTCTTACACCAAGTACTTGTTCTACCCAAGAAACGTATTCGAGAGCATTTAAATAATGTCGATGTACTCGAGCTAAAATAAATAGGTTTAAACTAAAGCGTTTATTACAATGACTTGATTATTTCAATAAAACCCTTCTGCGTGCGCCGATGTATTTAAATTATATTTGCATGGCTCTAATGACATTCCCCAGGAATGCGTACATTTTAGTTAAATCTTAATTTAAAGTTTAGCATTAACTGAATTATATGCAAGCCCCAGATGTTTATTTTATTCCCCATTCCACTTTTGAATTTGCTTGAAAGCCGCAATGCAATAAATCAAGTTCGAGCGTTATTTTCTACTTTCAATTCCATTAACTTTAAATAATACACATTTATTGGCAATAACATTACAATTACGCTAGCATACTTCAAGTCATATTTAATATTCTAATTAAACGTCTTAAGTTCAGATATGTTAAGTTCTAGTTTTTGTGAGGATAAAAATATATTATCAATATACAGATGAACAGGCCCTCGCCAGACAATAAGGTACATACTTTGAAACGTGTCGCTCGCCTAATCAATATAGATAGATGATAATGTTTAAGCATAACACATAAAAGGCAGTCGCCTAGGCTACGCTAACACAATCTGAATATTTAATAAACACACAAATGTTTCTTGTGGTATAACTGCGTATAAACAGGTGTAGGATATGTGATTTAAAAATAAATAAAAACAAGAAGTGTAATCAATAACTGATGATGTTTCTTCGCTTTTAAATAATTTAATGATTAACCCAAAGTAATTGATAATTATTATAATTTAAAGAACATGCATATTACAACCAGTTGTTAAGGTTTGATAACAAGATAAACGTGGTAATTTTACGGCGATTTGACAGGCTACTCTCGATGTCTGTATAATGTTTGACTCGGTTGGTCATGGACGACGCCCCTGTAATACATATGTAAATCGGTGGTTCTGGATTTTACATTTTAATTTTGATTTCAGACTTATATTTAAATGTGGCATAACGGTTACGTAAGTCGATCGCCCTTCGTCTGACAAAACGGCGAACGTTTGGTGCCCGTACTATCAACGCCAGATACCATGGCGATTACCGGTATTTCACATCGGTCGGCGCCTTTTCGAGCGTATGTATTACTTGGCAAGAACACGAAATAACTTCGATGTCTTGTAGAGACCTGCTGATAAACAGAACTATTTCAAACAAACATATTTCACATATGTAAATTCATATTAAAAAAATATCTCTACATGTATAATAAAATACTTTATGTGCAATGCGTTTCACCTTTAAGATCGTGTTTATAGACGTTAATCGGTAAAGTGTCATAATCGGACGTTTTAAACGGTTCAAAAATAGTTTTATTTCACACATTAAAACTGTAATTTTAAGTGAATTAAAGAGGCTCGTTATCTTGATTTATCGCTTTTTCTGCCAGGCGTTTGAAATACAAGTTATAAGATGGAAGTATACTCTATTACAGTTTTATTACCGATGGGTTATTCTCATGATAAGTAGTTCGAGAGTGTAAAAATCGTGTAAATATAAAATTAAGAAATATTCAAATGGGTAGCCATATTTCCAATCCAAGTTGTATTCATCTGCAATGCCTCTCTTGTATGTATTATATTATAATTTGGGGCCTAAAACATTTGATGCACATTTCATGTGTTCTCTTTGTGTTCTTAGCCAATCTTAAAAACAAAGATCATATCCATTTTCGAATAATTTAAAACTCACAACAGCACATGTTTGCACTCACAAGCGATANCAAGTTTAGTACGTGTTATAGTACCTAAATGGTTTACTGTATTTCAAATCGATTATACACATTAATAAAATGTTGCATAAAACAGCTAACGTAATATACTACGCACACCAAGTTCAATATTGAAGGTAATTCGCAACTGGTATTACCAATATTGCATTTCATAATCAATTCAGAAATATTGTGTAAGGCAAGATGGTCAAAAAATTAACAACTTTGAAAACATGTTCCGATAATGATGTGCCTCTCTGTTTGGTAATGCCGACAATTGTACTATATAATTACAATAAAAGCAATGTTGGTGTAAACAATGCAGAATTAATTAATTATAACTCGAAAATTACACAGTATTTGTCAATGACTGATATGCACTTGCTGTTCTCACTTTCCAACTGTGTCCAAGTGTTCTGCCAACTTCCTTGTAGTGTTGTCAGACTTGACTGGATTGGTATTATGTATAGCATGTCCTTATTCGATTGTTATCTAAACGAAGACATTTATGTCTCAGATGCTATTAGAACGACCCGTGTTCTGAAATAAAAATCAGTCATTTGATGCAAGTTCCTCCGTAAAGTGTTTGCATTTTGCTTTCACAAGAATATAGCACATACATCAGCGCCCAGTTGACTGAAAAGATAATAAAATACGTAACAGTATTGTTCTTGAATACCTAAATCAAGAACTTATGCACTTGCAGACCAATTAAATGGCTTTATGTTGTCTGCGAAAACGATCACAGTGGATGTCTAAAAAACAAACTACATGACACAAATACGTGATATATAGACAAAAAGTTATATATGAAAATAAAGAAAGATTACTTCGTGAACCAAGTGTACTGAAATGTAGTTCGTAACCCAGTTTAATTTCATCACCAAGATGTAAATGTGTTCAATGTGAACACTTTTGTCGTCCGGTCATATTACTAGTCTCATCGTATTTGTCTATGAACAATGTTCATGCGGTAAGATAATAGCGATTATTGAATATTCTTTTCAATCAAAATGAAAACATCAAAGCCGAAGATGAATTTCATAAAGTAAGTATTGTTTTTGCTCACTGTACATGCCTTATTTTGTGTTTGTTTGTTTGAAGGTTACACATATGCGTATCAGTAGACCGTTGTGTTTCCTAGATTGTAAGAGTTCCTTGACACAACAATTTAACAGAATTTCCGTCACTATCTACCGTAATGAATGCTCTCGAAAATACAAAAATCGTGATCTGACAATTTTCAAATTTTAAATAGTAAATATAGGGTCTATTAAACAAACATATCCAATCGACATTAACCCTTTTATATTTATTGTACGTGTTAACTGCAGAGAAACGTTTAGCTTTAAGAATTGACTGCTTCAGAATACATTCATATAGGTGTTAGTATGTGTATAGCAGACACACATTACTACATGTTCATCACAAATCAAGTCGTCAAAATGATTTTAGCAACGCATTTGAACGGTTGTGATGTTAGTAAGATTTATTCTTTATTATAATGATTTTATAAATTGTTTAAATGATTTATAAATGAAGTAAGATAAATGAAACGCGTTATTCATATTACGTTATTATGTGTGTCATTGCTAGATGCAACCGCCACATGTCTTTTGAAACCTCCTTGGGTTAAATATTTCATTGAAATAAAATAAAACTCATGTGTACATATTTATAGTGATATCGAGGATACTGTGCTATCCTAAAAACATTTACATTTCTTAAAATGGTATTTGGTAACCGTCTACTGCTTTTAAACTTTGTTTTAATGATGAATAATGATTCGCATCAGGTTCCACATACTGCAAACATGTTGCACAGATTTTTTAAGAAACTAATATTCAAGCCACAATTCTAGACATTTAAAGCAGGTAGAAAAGCGTTCATACGTATGTGTATATTTAGTTTATGTGCTGAATAAAAAACTATTACAAATATGTGATTTAAAACGTGATGGAAATGTGATTTATCATACAACACAAGCCTGTTTTATTGTATAATTTAAAGGATTATGCTGTTATTTTATCTTATCGGAAATACGATGTGTAATCAAAGTCATGTGCAAATATAATAGTGTACGATTAATTATCACAACGTGTTTATATATTAATTATTTTTCAAACTATATAGGCGACTCGAGAAAGTGCAATCGTGTGTTTAGTGTACGCAAACTATCGTACAATATTTAAAATGCTGAAATCCGTTTGGCGATCATATACTTATGATATATGACGCTATAGTATGTTGTTTAAACGTAGCAATGCTTCTTCCTCAATTTGCGGTACGATTAGTCGTATAAGTTTGATGCTTGGCCCAGAAATAGAGTGATCAATCAAGAAGGGATGTAGCTGGCTCTTCTTCTATCGTATAGCTCAATGCTTCAAAAGGTTGTTAGTCTATTGCTCTGGTATGTATTAACCATATAGTATTAACAATGCAATTATGTATTGTACTTTTAAATAATAATTTAGATGATACGAGGGTAATGCTGCTTTATGCTGGTGTGTTTAACGATTAATTCTTGTCGGAGTAAGTGTCATCAAGCGTCCTCTAGAAAAGTCCATCAATTATTGTCCAGGTTGGTATTGTGGACTTCTTCTGAAAAATTCATCATAAATGTAAAAGCATCTATATGTGTTGGTAACATTTTGGTAAATGATTAACGTTTATACACATAGCTCTACACGTCACCAAACATTTCGTTAATTTCACGCTTATCAACTTATGCATTTGTATGGTACTAGGCTTATTTCACAACCAACTCAAATGAGATTGTATTGACTAACATTATACATCTTATAAATCAGCATTGCAGGAAACAGCTACAGACGCTTAAAAACGGTCTAATGGATTGCTAGTCAAAACTTGCGTGTTGTATTGACATCAGTATTTATTGCTGAACAGATACAAAAATGTCTTCCCTAAGATGTGGGCTCATTATCTCGGTCATATCAGCAGCACAAATTAGCTAATTACGTGCCATTGTGGTTTTGTGCTCATAACAAATGATTACTTCGAAGAATTATAATATGGTGTGTTCATTTGCCATCTCGATGCAGGCGCAAAACCAACAACGTGACACAAATTAAGAACTAATGAGCAATATGTGTCGATATAAAATATATTGTTCGATAAATATATAAATGTTTGAACTTGATATAATCTCTTTTGATCTGGCAAATGCGTTTGTTAAAATCACAATATTATTAAGTATATAGTTGTGCTCACTGATTTATTATTGACATAGAAAAACGTTAGCCTTACACAATTAAACGTTTCATGATATAATAACAATAATTTCGGTTATAATTCGGTCAAAAACAAATCTTTGTCGTTCTGACGACGATCTCTTTAATGCTCAGTCCAACGCCCGCGTGGTTCATTTCCTACGAAAGAGACCTTCCAATCGTGTGCCATGGGTATATATACAAACAGAAATCGAAATCATTTTCAGATATAACGCGTTCAGAGTAAATCCACTAACCAATCCAAGTTATAAACATGGATACGGGCGTATTTAAATGACACATATACACAACCTCTGTATTTAAATTTTAATCTATAACTTGATTAATGCTTTGCGTATGCAATTGTTGAACTAAGGTGAACACGTTTCTATTTTTTAAATTTATAATCGCTGTACGGAATAACATGGGAACTTATACTGCCAAACGCAAAAGTGCACCATTAACAACCCAAATCGACCGTATCGGTAAATAATTGAACATCACAAACACTTGAACATCTCGAATGAATAATTTTAAGTATTAACTTAATATCTTAAGAAATATCTTAAGAACATAAACAGTTCGATGAAAAATATAGCTCTATGACAGAATATATGGTATAGTATTCGGATGGTTTTAAATCAATTTAATTAGTGGAAACTACACTGTGAATATAATATTATTACCAAAAGAGCGATAACGTATATTTGTTATCACCGAAATAAGTGTTTCTGCTGCCGATTCCTCTTGTCCACTTCTTTTAACACTGTGTTATTCTTGCGCATTTATAATTTTCGTTTTTATAGTTTCATTGTTATCACGTGCATATTGGATGATACATCTTTAAAATTAAGTGTAAGTTTTTTCCCAATCTAGCCAATACAACATATGTAGCCTCTTAAGGCTCTCAAATTCACCCTGACACAAGTACATTCGCATGTAAGCACCAGCAGAAGAATACTAAAACCATAAATAAAAGCATATTTATTAAAAACCATATTAAAAGCATGATGCGGCCTCTCATCAGGGTCTGCGCAGTTTTGCATTAAGTAATTTCTGTAAAAAATATTCTAAATATAGAAATAAATATACTAGACATCCCTAATTTTGGAAATAAATTGATCCAATTTAGAAGGATGGGAGAGTCCACTAGGCATAAATGGGTTAATGACAACAAGAAAGTATGCTTATTACACGATTTTTTAATGTTTACACAATGAGGAACCACAAAACTGCGCATTTGCATTATAATACATAGACCCCCACTGCTTGCAATATATTTACATTTATGGGGTCGAACATATCTTCGTCTTCAATTACATTGATGGTAATTAGTCACAGTTATTTATAAACGCTAGACTTGCAAACACAAAGAGTTCCCTGTAATTGCTAGAAGTACAACACAGCAGTTTCAAATGATACGCAAAGAACGAAATTTACAATAAACTCCAGTTTGTATTAAAGTTAGCGAAACGTCTGTTTGGAGTATTCATGGATGAGATGGAGAATGCGAAACATCGGGACATTTTAAATAAACATCAAAGGAATCTTTCTCCTACGCACATTCTGGTAGCTAAAGTGGATATCGCACCTGCGTAACCTCATTAAGCAAAACAGCAATTTTGAGGGAGTGCAACAAAGCCAACACTAGTGTCCGCTTGTTTCATGTGGCTGTTGTGTCCATTGTTTATTACACAATCACATATGCTCGGTTGAATATATGTCCTATCAATTACTTTGAACATCTTTCTCCGTCTTTTGATTTGTTCTCAAACACGCATCCGCCTTTAAGTTATGTACCGTCGAGGTTAATGACGTCGTGTGCTTCTTTATTATAAAAAGATTCCAACGACTCATAATAAGTAGAGCTTAAAACTTGAAAAACAACCCTCTTTATAACACATAACTTTCTACAAATGGTAACACAAATACGTTGATATATTTATTATTTGGATTTGTAAAGGCCTGGTATATCAAAAAGGTGTGCCGATATATCTGTTGTCTTCTTTCTATTGTGCAAAGTACCTTTTACTATCTTGCACACAATCGATTTCATTCGCCGTACTTAACTTAACATCCCGTCATTAGTAACATCAAAATGGCTACCGCGCATCGTTCTTGAATGTTTAGCAGAATGTTGTTCTATGGATTAGATGACACTTTTTATCGACATGATGATTAAGTGTATATATAAGCCATGCCTTGTTGATAACATTTCACCTGTTGACAAAAATACTCAAAAAAAAGTGGGTATCGCACCTGCATAGCCTAATTGCCTGCATAACCTAATTAAGCAAAACAGCAATAATTAGGAACTACAACAAAACAAAACGCTTGTGTCCGTTTGTTTCATGTGTTTGTTTTGCCCCTAATGTATCGCACAATCCCATATGCTCGGTTTAATAGATGTCCTTTTAATTACATGAAACATATTTCTGTGTCCTTTGCTTTATTCTCAAACACTCATCAGCCTTATTTGCAATACGAGGTTAATGACGATGTGTGCTTCTTTATTATAAACGGAATCCAACGACTCATAATAAGTAGCGCTAACAACTTGACATACAAAAAAAACAACCTTCTTTATAATACATAACTTACTACAAATGGTAACACAAATACGTTGATATTTTTATGATTTGGATTTGGAAAGGCCTTGCATATCCAAGAGGTGTGCAGATATATCTGTTTTCTCCTTTCTTTTGTGCAAAGAACCTGTTACTTTCTTGCACACAATCAATTTCATTCGCCGTACTTAACTTAACATGCCGTCATTAGTAACATCAAAATGGCTACCGCGCATCGTTCTTGAATGTTTAGCAGAATGTTGTTCTATGGATTAGATGACACTTTTGATCGACCTGATGATTTAGTGTATCTATAAGCCATGCCTTGTTAAAAACACTACACCTGTTGTTGATGGCGTGACAAAAAACCTCTTTCAACAAGTTTATTTCTTATATATTGGTTATCCGGTATAAAATGAAGCGTCCTGCACCGATGAAGACATACACGCTCACTTTCGTTTTAGATTTTCAAACACATATGACGTTTATAAAGATAAATCGAATATACTTTATTTGTAAATGTAACATAACAAATATGTAACTGCATGTCCATGTTGTGCCATGATCCCGATTAGGCTGGAGCCCTCTGGCCAATAATGACAAAACTAGGCCAATACGGGACCATGGTTACCTATAACTATAAGAAGAGCAAACTCAACGCCCTCTGGTCGTCTTTGCTGTTTATAGTTCTTGGGCTTCTTGCTTTCTGAATGCTCATTATAAAACGTATAAAAGTCTAAATAAATTATCTGTTGTGAAGTATATGGCGTGCGAAGAATGCTACCTTTTAAATATAACTCAATCTGTTGTAAACAGATGCACTTTGGTGACAAGTGCTACAATTGTTGCCAAATGTGTCCGTATTTGCTAGGAGAATTACTAATGTGATTACTCGGTAACTAATGTGAATAATCATTGATTTTATTGAATTAAGATGACCAAACAATATGTGTTCAATTGGACTTGCATTTTTCGCTCATGAAATATGTCTGTGAAGTCATCGTCGGCGTCGACTCCACCAATTTTGCCTTAACCAGCTATAAATACACAAAATGTATAGTACACTCTTTAGACAAACTATCTTATGATGCCAGGAATATTTTAATCAACATAAACACGTTTTTAAATATGCTTTACACTTTAGATCATATAGTTATCAATGTGATAACATTTGCTATGATGTATACATAAATATGGTTCCGGTGTTAAATACCTTTGTTTTAAGACATTCAAGATATAACACCAAATCTATGTGTATATGCCAGAAATGTCTTACTTATCTAACTTTACTAATCGAACACTTTTAAATTCTAAGTGTTCCTTTTTTTTGACCCATTTGACAAGTTTACATAACCAGTCGAAAGACGGGTGTTATTTATGCATTAATTTCCTTTGCTTTCAGTTATGATGCATTATACTAAGGGCCTGGTATTTTCTTGTTTGTGGCAAATACAGCATACTGAATGTTTTTATATTAAACACATTACGAATGCAGGTTTTGCAGAATAAATGAATGAACTATTTCGAATTAACTGCGGAAATTGTCATCAATATAATTGTACAAAATCATTCAAGTGCTAAACCTTTGTAATCAAATTATTTTCCTCCATTTAAAAGCTAGTATATACGATCTTAGAAATATCATTTCAAACAAGATAACACGTGGATAAAAAAACTTAAATTAAAGTTTGAAAAAGGCGATACCAGAAAATCAACGAAATTAAAGTTTTAAACAATTGCAACTAATTTTCTGGTGTATTGTTGGAATCGCACTTTACTCGTTTCTATGCACGCGAAAATGCCTTTTAAATATGCAATACCACATGTGCATGCAAATTGAACGCGGTATTACAAATCTATGTTGTTTTTAGTATCTTTGTTTCTAAGGTAAGCTGTTAAATGAAGATAAGCGAAGATAAGCAAATTAAACGAATTCTGAATAGGTTTGTTAGTTGAATTTACGCCAGTAATTGACTAAATAATATCGACCAACGTGGCGTAGAATTAGAAATGGAAAAAGTCTTGGAATACGAGTCAATAAATTATAACTGTCAACACATTGCTGCATAAATTATATACGCGTAAGTATAGGCTGCTATTAGTTAACACTTTGTTAATTGAGGTCAATATGAAAAAAAAAGCACATTTCTTATGTCGTATTTAATTATTATGCAACTTGGATAATTGCAGTATACAATTGCCATAATGTATTATTATAAATGTTACTAAGCTTCGAATTCGATATCAATAAAGAAAATAATGCAGACGCCTATAAAAAGTATTATTTTAAGAAATGTTATTATCAGAAGGAAACAAGATATATGCAGCTGTTAAAAGATTCGTTTAGTGTTTGGAGTTTCGAATACATGTTATACATTCACACATATATTGTTAAGATACCTGTAGGTGTGAAATTAGTGCATATTGAGTCATACCAACTCTTTTGGAACATATACATAAAAAAATATTTGGGAAATATTGTTATTATTTTATAAATTTGTTTGCATAATGCATCATTCACACTGTATTTAATTGTGTTGCACGCCCGTTTACGTTTAAAACCATATAAGCATTTTCCGTAGAACCGTGATCATTCAAGTTTTTATCTCGATCTTTCGAACAATAAGCATATGTTGCAGAAAAACACGCATACATTTTGTAGTTTTTTACTTGACTCGAGCCTACATGATTGCATGCCCACTGTCACACGACCGACTTGTGACAATCGAGATTATTCAAGATTATTTAAATACAAGTGCCAACAGTGCCTTTGGAAAAGCCAACGTGTTCGCTTTATCGGGACCAAGGTTCTGAAGCGCACATTTGATAAGATTGCATCATCAAGAAGGCCATTTAATGTTTGATAACGCTAAACAAAATACTTCGGTATTATTATTTTTTGTTTTGATATCAGAACGTTATAAAATTGTCTGTATAAGTTTTAATTGCCCATATGTTTTGTTCAAAAGAAACCTAACGATACAGAAATTGTATTACTGCAAATAATAATAATGATACTCGATGATGTAAAACACATAACGTATTTCACAAAATATCAACATTCCACGAGTGCCCCAGATAGGTAATCCCTTAATCTCCGATTACACAACAATGTATCATGACAATGTAATTAAAACCACTAATTCCCAAAATAGATTTTTGTGTCCGTTTTCGGGTTTAGTCGCATTGACACGGTGGTTAGTTTTATCATAATTTGTCTTTATCGTATAGATACCCATCATGAATATGTAGCTCAATACCTTTAAACAATTAGGAACATGAGATATTTCTAATTGAATGAGCGTTTTGTGCGATGTCTGGCTATCGGTATCATTATCTCCTAAAGAATATATTGGTCCGGTGTTTGAGATGACAATAGATAATGTTCACAATGGTTTGCCGTCTGAGTTTTGTGCTATATTAAGACGTCTTTAAAACAGAATGTGTTATATGAACGGTATGAATAATACTTTATCGGTGAATGCATTTCCACAAAGGGACTAAATTTGACTACCATAAAATAATGTTATGTTTGTTGCTTTGAGTCAAGCAATTGAATTGTAATATTGATAAACCTGTGTTTTACAAACCATTCACATCATCGAAATTGTTGGTTGTCCTTATTCCATCGTGCTTGCATTGTAAATATCAGGTATAAAAATAACGAAGGCTGACTGTTAAGGAATTTATGATTTAAGGTACAGAAACTGAACGCTTGGAGGTATTTAATAGTGTTTTAGTATATACGGTTGAACCAATTTAATTTGCTAAACTAACATTGTTGTAAATATTTTTTGTTGAAGACAAATATGAGAATGACCTTCTCAAAACATTCACTTATTCATACGTTTTCATTTAATGTTTTATATATTAAAAAATTACGTCAGTGAATGTCTGTACAGATTATTATTTCAGAAAGAAGTTGTAGCCAATCGTCTTAAATTAATATTCTGAACGCAAATTTGTGTGCAATATCTTCTCGTCTAATCACAGACTACCCTTCTTCATGATGTCTTCGTTTCTTCACAAAATTCGATGCCTTCAATATAATGAAACAATTAGTGAACACCGATGGCATCTTGATACAATACCACTCAGTCTTGCTTTGGCAAATCAACTTGAATGTCATGCATATACAATACAATGTATAACGTTACCACATACTTAAGTCATTACTTAATGACAATACATTAACACGTTTAGCACGTTTATGTGCGTGTATACAGTTAACGTTATCGGTATATTAACTAAACGCGTTGATAGAGTGCCATGTATGCAAGTATGAAGCTGGTTCAATGTATATTTGAACTATAATTAAGACACTGATATTATTCCTTAGCCCATGTTATGTATGAAAATCATAATCAATCGAGTATAAGCTATAACCTTTATCCTATTTTTAAGTATGTGTGTCATTGATATTCAAAGAGTCTTTGACCTCTCTATGTATAATCTTTAATTGATTGTGTGATGTCTTTTCGACCACCTAATCGTTTGTCCCAGGTACCATGTTATTTATTCGCCTTTGCCTGTTTAACGGACGACACATGTGAAACGCATCTCGCGGGTATCGTATTATTGGCAAATCTAAACAATAGCAACTATTATAAAGGGCATCATCGATACAGATGTAATTGTTATAATCAAGTATTATGCAATTGAGCAGTGCGTTTGTCTTGGTTAAGAGTAGATAAACGCCTCAATCAATCAATCCAAAATACATTGAATTGGTTAGTTTAGGATTGAAGAAACGATGGTCGTGAAGTACCTGATAAGAATATAGTGAATATCGTCGTTCCGAACAGGATTAACTATTGCGGAGCGCAGGTCAGATGTTTCTTAAACGTTTTATATTAAAGTTCATGTTTGTTTAATACATATTTATATTTGTTTAACACATATTTGTGCGTTTCGAAATTCGAAGTTAGCTTTTTTCATCAATTGCGATTTGAACTACCTTAAATATCATTATCTTCGAATTGTTTTTGTTGATGTGTGGCTAAATTGTATTTATTTCCGTTGGCTGAGACAGAATATTGACGCCTTTTTGTTCAGTTCAAACCGCGCGATTCGATTCTTTCAGATATAAAAAATCGACCAGAGCAGATATGATCATATTGGTCCGCCAGATACGAATAACGGCCCGTTCGCGACGTCCATTTGTTGCTTTTTATAAAAACGATAAGTAATATACAAGAGTAAAAACACATAAACATAATATAATTGCAATTCAAATAAAAAGGAAATATAATACAATATAAGTTCAATGTTATTGAAATTTAATCACTTATTGACTAAACATTCAGGAAAGCACAAAAATTGCACTTGTCTGTGGCACGATTTCTCTACACTCAATCTTTGTGACATGTACCACATATATCGTATAAAAATGAAAAAAAAAACAACAACATAATTATAAGTGTGGAAAGCAGACCATGTAATCCTTGACATAGCTCTACAAACTAGCTCTACAAACCGCACACCAGGTAACTCTAGCTTACAAAGCTGCTGGAGGGAGCATTTAACTGTCACATAAATATCGACGCATGGCAGTAAACGAAATAGATATAGATACTAACTATAGCACTGTGTGTTTTCTTATTGGAAACGACACTTCGTGTGTAAGATAGGATCGGAAGAAATAAGGAAAAGCATTAAGCGGTTAGGGTTCATTAGGCTATTTGTAGTTTGACATTCACGCATTGCCATACCGTGTTTTATTATACCGTTTATTTGATGTGTATTTATTCTAAAGGGGGGAGGACAAAGTAGGATAGTTGCCAGTTACTAGCATAAGTATTTGCAACTATAATTTGTAAAGCAGCTTTTCCAGGAAAAGGGTGAAATTCATTACTGACCGCTTTGATGTGACTGAAATACTGTTGAAAACGGTGACAATTCCAACTAAAAAACAAAACAAGGTGGCACCATGCCGTCACACATGATTGATCGCCTTAAAGTGGAGAGATTTGTATTGTGTATGCATTAAGTATTTTGTTAATGTATCTATTTAATAAGTTTTTTGTTCTATTTGTTTGTTTGGGAGACAATGTTTTGTTTTGACATTGCTTTACAAAAAACGCCAGTAACAACTGAATAAATATAAAAGTTTTAAATTGCATAGTTCACCTTCAACAAAATTCTTCTTTGATTTCAACTTTACAACACAACAAAATATTTCACCAATACATAGGTAATTGATTAAAAATCAGAATTATTATCACGTAGATGTCATTATAATTTTAGAATATAATCTTGTTTGGATTGGATCTCGAAATAAAACATAAATCATTTGCGGCTGGCGAATGAGCAAATTTGCATTATTTCCGATGACACAATTATCTGATTTATAATTCTAAGAAACAACTCGGATTTTGAATCAAATGTTCATTCGATCTCATTAATGAGACATTAACCAATTTCGCGTGCATTGTTAACTATGAGTTTGTTTAGGTTGGCATCGAGCTATTTATTTTGGCAATTCAAAGGCCGCCAGATTGGCCCATAAACAATTTAAACGCAATGTAGATTGCATGCAAATGCAATTTAGTCGCCTCGACTTTAAAACAGGTTAATGTAATTCTATATACTTAACAACCACTATAAATCCTGTAAAGTATAATATACATATTATATATGTGTGGACATCGAGTCCTTATTCTTGAATTAATTATAAAATACATACGTGAAACGTATAACCGTATAAGTGACATTTTGGTGATCTTTGCACTTACAAACATGCATTTGATTGGATATTTCACGGTATTTAATAGCTTCAGATTCAGATAGAAACGACGTCAAATACAAACGATTGTTATACATTCTCCCGTTTGACTTTTATTAAACGACGATACGCATTACAAAATAACGTATATATCACAATGATTACAAACATTCAAGGAATTTAGTAAACATCTTCCTGATCACCTAAATACACAAACATAGAGTATTTGTGTTTCAAACAAAAACTTACTTCATTATTCACTTTGTGCGGAAATATAAAACGCTGTTATATTTGTAATATTTTTAATTTAATGAAATGCGTTATTAATTGCATGACATTTTGAATCTCGAATACGAACTGGTAGCATGAAATAAATATACATACGCTATATAATACATCTTCATTAGCCTGACAGCAGTTTGAAATAAAGCAATAGGATATCATATGATCCTCTCCTGTGTAATAAGGTATATAGGGAAATAACTTGAAGTTGTTAATAATCATAAAAGAATCTACAAATTAAAATTTGATAACTTATATCGATTTTAAAACATTTTAAATTTTAGTTGTTGTTATTTTTAATATTCATATAAGAGAAATACGTGTATAATGCGACCATTTCTTATTGTATGTGTTGCCTATTGCGGGTGTCGATATAAGTTTGTGGAAATGCATTTAATTGTAACTAAAGTTCATATTAGCCCCGAAAGTAATTCCAATTGTATGTACTTAATACGACGTTAATATATGTTTATCTTCTGTTTTGTTCTGTTGTGTTCTGTTCTTTTTCGTTCCGTTCTGTTCTGCCCTGATCTGATCTGATCTGATCCTGTACATGCGTAGAATTGACATTGGGCTCAGGTATCACAATGCCGTTTACTCTGACAGGCTTGAAATAATAAAAAAAAATAAAAATATAATAATAGTTAGTGTCACCCTTGATACCCTTAAACAAATACTAGCTTAATGAAATAAACTTCTTACTAAAGTTTATTTATAAAATAGCAACTCTCAAACTGTTTACAATAGCTTAACTAGTTGAATTGGTTCGTTATCATCCATTTTTAAGTTAAACGGTCGTTTAAAACATGTTAATTATAAGTTTCAAACTTTGCGTGGTCACGATCAGCTTTACATGTATTCTTGTTTTGATTGTGTCATTTCAAATAAAGAATGTAAATACGGTTTGTTTTCTGGAAACGCTTAAAATAAACTCGAATTTATAAATGTGTTTGTAGTAAAACAAAGGTGGTGAAAGTTCGGAAAGGATAATTACTTGCTAATGTTAACTCCTTTGATATTTTCCCGCAAAAACCATTTGCCTGATTAGCAACGTTGCGAACAATTATGCAACTTACGAGTATATCAATTACTACGTCTGATTCGTCTNAAGGTATATAGGGAAATAACTTGAAGTTGTTAATAATCATAAAAGAATCTACAAATTAAAATTTGATAACTTATATCGATTTTAAAACATTTTAAATTTTAGTTGTTGTTATTTTTAATATTCATATAAGAGAAATACGTGTATAATGCGACCATTTCTTATTGT
This sequence comes from Dreissena rostriformis, assembly GCA_007657795.1. Taxonomy (NCBI): domain Eukaryota; kingdom Metazoa; phylum Mollusca; class Bivalvia; order Myida; family Dreissenidae; genus Dreissena; species Dreissena rostriformis. The sequence goes on along the minus strand of VMBQ01000543.1, from coordinate 60,462 downwards.
ATGTGTTGCCTATTGCGGGTGTCGATATAAGTTTGTGGAAATGCATTTAACTGAACTAAAGTTCATATTAGCCCCGAAAGTAATTCTAATTGTATGTACTTAATACGACGTTAAGATATGTTTATCTTCTGTTGTGTTCTGTTGTGTTCTGTTTCGTTCCGTTCTGTTCTGCTCTGATCTGATCTGATCTGATCTGATCCTGTACATGCGTAGAATTGACATTGGGCTCAGGTATCACAATGCCGTTTACTCTGACAGGCTTGAACTAATAAAAAAACAAATATAATTATAGTTAGTGTCACCCTTGATACCCTAAAACAAATACTAGCTTAATGAAATAAACTTCTTACTTAAGTTTATTTATAAAAAAGCAAATCTCAAACTGTTTACAATAGCTATCCATTTTTAAGTTAAAAGGTCGTTTAAAACATGTTAATTATAAGTTTCAAACTTTGCGTGGTCACGATCAGCTTAACATGTATTGTTGTTTTGATTGTGTCATTTCAAATAAAGAATGTAAATACGGTTTGTTTTCTGGAAACGCTAAGAATATACTCGAATTTATAAATGTGTTTGTAGTAAAACAAAGGTGGTGAAAGTGCGGAAAGGATATTAACTTGCTAATGTTAACTCCTTTGATATTTTCCCGCAAAAACCATTTGCCTGATTGGCAACGTTGCGAACAATAATGCAACTTACGAGTATATCAATTACTACGTCTGATTCGTCTGTATTCTAAATCGGTTTTATACGAGTATCCGTTTATAATTAAAACACATTAGCGCAAAGCTGATGGAAATGCTTACAATGTATAGCATACATTCTGGTTAAGAACAATGCCACATATTTGCCCAACATTATGAATAATCTGAGATTGAATACAGATCGTCAAACCTTGTATTTTCATTTTGTTCCTGGCGCGTGTAAATTGTTCAACTGTGTTGAACTTGATGAAGACATGTATGTCGGCATTAGAAATGTGCAACGAGTGCACGACTTTCATAATGACCAAAATTGGCTAACAGTTATGTTAGGTTTAAGCTGCACCATATCACATTAAAACCATCTTGTTTTTTTTCTTTTTTTTCAAGACGTNTATATATATATATAAACAAGATGGTTTTACATAAATATATATATATATTCTCCACATGATGCGTTATAGTCAATATGTACACTGGGTACCATAGCCCTTAAAAGTAGAAGTTTATCATATCCTGCTTTTTCCAAAAAAGTTACTTCGATACCGACTTTTGAATAGTATATGTTTTATTTATAACCTAATCATCGTTTCTATAGCTACAGGTCCACAACGTTGATATACCTAATTATTGTACGATATAAAATATAAAGACCTGTCAGAATATTTAAATCCTCGAAAGTAAGTTAGAGTGGTTGGCTCTCAAACAAGGTGGTTGTGTGAACATTTATGAAAAACAGCTGTTGCTTTAAAATGTGTTTCGACTGGTAAATAGTATGTGTCAATTACACAATATCGTAATAATTCGGTCATACAATCAATAATATGTCCAGTAGGTTGAAAAAATCCAGTATACACAAAGTGAACCTTCAGATGCACGGCAGGGAAAGAAACCTTATTATACCATGCGTTTTTTTGTTTTTGGCAAGGAGCCAACTGCCAAATAATTAGGCATTCGACAAATGTATTAGACAAAACCAGCACGTACACAATATGAATCTCGTGAATGTCGTTTTCTCCATTTATACTTTTTTAAAATTACACATTGCACCTGAAGGAAACATACGTGAGATAGTAAATATTAATTAAAGATACAAATAAATAAACACTATTATTTTTGAAACACATACATGTTTATATACAACTAGTGTGAACGTGTGTAATTCTAATGAATATATATTATTGTCGGAGTAGTTCACATGATTGTTTATATGTTGAAGTATGTCGTTCACCGTTAACAATTGTAATGCTTTAAACAAAATGTTTCAAGTATTTTAAAAATAACATAAATAAGGACACGAAGGGAAACGAAGGTCTTTACTGGGACTGACACCCTGGTCAACTCAATCAAATGACACATATTAACGCTCAGAAAGTACGGTTTACTAACGAGACGTTTAGATTAATGTAATCGATCCATTATAAGTATCATTAAACTTGTATATTTATAAAAACCGAGTTAGAAATCAAAGTAGATGAGCGCTGCTATAACGAATCTTTACAATATTTGATTTTCTGAGATATATGTGAATATGATGTGATTTGTAGATATATAAGATTTATCATACTGCCCACGAAAATACTTAAATTATCACAAAACCATTCGCACACATAATCCATAAATCTTATAATAATGTGACAGGATAATTCATAAGGATGACAATCTAAGCATATACATTTATTATGTTAATTAAAAAAGGTTTTGCCATTCTAACATTGACCTTGACCTTCATTTTCCGGAAAAGAAAAGCTTTGTACGCAGATGAAAGTAAATGAGTTAGATGCCTTTTCCCTCTTAAAACATGTGTCATTGTTCTGTTTACGCAAAGTAACGCATATATAAATAAGACTTTTGATTTTAACGTATTTCTGATTTTTAATTTAAAATCGCTTAAATATAAAGAAAATTAAGCATTCGCTTTATATTCTGCAGTTTTCGGACGTCACGTGGTTTCAAAGAGTAAGTGATTGGTCACATATACCTTTTAATTGTATCAACCTACGTTTTCGATAAATATTTGTTTAAATATTGCACTTGTTAAATTTCCTAATTGAACACAATTAGTTTTAGATAATTGCATTCATCTTCTTTTAAAATAGACACAATTGACAGTTTGCAAGTTCCTGAAAAAAACAAACATTTTAGCTTTAAAACGACTCAAGATAAGCTAAAAAAAATACTCAATTATTACGTTAACGACTTTGAGTAAATGGTGCTATAACAAGTATATGCTGTTTATGGTGTTGCTGTTTTGTTTAAATCAGACACCACACGGTTCAAAGTGACTTTAAACTTTTTGAAAAGCTTCATTGTCACTTTTATCCACGGAGGAATGCATAGCCATGTATCCTTTCAAATGGCATATTTTGTTCAAAAGAGAAGGAAATGTGAATTTGGCAACAACCTACCATTCAAGTTTATTAACCGAACATAAAACTTGTTTTTTTTGGCATCATTGCGTACTACTGGTGGTTTTGGCTTGTTTCTTACTAGAAAAAAATGAAGGCCAACTTGGCTCATCAAACACAATTGGTAGAGTACGCCATTCACATACACTTGTACACCTGGCCAGCAATAAACAACGAACACATATTGATGCTTAAATACATATAATGGCCGAATTGTATATTCGTGTATCCGTTCTCCGTGCACTTGTTGTGTTAGATAATGTAAACAACGTCATGTTTACATTTTGCGATTTTCAGATTCAATGCATACTCTCATATGATTCATAATAAGGTTAGATATGCATTTTGTTTGCAAATGTTTATGCATTTAGTAATAATTATATACGATCGCCATATATATGTCTTAAAAATGTTGACCATCAATACTATATTTACTGACCAGTATCTCATTGAATGGGACAATATGACGCACGGAGATAAAAAATGCTCCTGCAACTGCCAGTGTCTCTGAACATAACATTAAACTTTGAGGATTTATACGTGCATGCGTATAATAGTGCATCAGTGTCCTTAATGGTGTTAAGGTCGTCAGCTAATGCAATCACCAACCCATCATTACATCCACACTAATCTATCAATCAGTCCACCGATCAACCCGATTACATATCCACAAATCAGTAAATAGCAAAGCGATCATATATACGCATTTATATTTCTTTAAATTTGTAGAACACCAAAACGTTAATTAACAATTATATTAATAATAAAATTAACAATAGGGATTTGCAAAAACATAATGAGTCGACTATGGAGAGTGGTGGGGGTACCAAAGGTGGGTAGAAGTAGTAGAACTAATAGATTATGATCAAATAATAATGGTAACTCTTATATTACTTTTGATGAAAGTAATAGTACTAATTATAGTAATAATAGTACGTATAATAATAATTTATTCGGAACTGTGACAATGTGGTTCACACAATGTGAAAAAAACACACATAACGAGATAAATAATGTTTTTTTGCCGGATATATATTCGGTGAAGTAATGAGTTTTGCACACGGTGTTTATTTAGCAAAGATAATCGTTTGCTTGGGAATGTCTATACTTTTAATTCTAATAATTAACGAAGGCACTAAAATGATGGAGAAAGGATGGTAGTAGTAGTAGTTCCCTTTTTCGTGTGGTATGTGTTTGTTGTATCACTGAATCATTGCGGGGACTAGTCTTGAAACCTATCATCATATTGATTGGACCACGTTTTGAATTAAACTATACATACGCCTATTAGATTAAGCATCTTCGTTGTATTTGTTTAGACTACGATATAAATTAAGCCCTGTTCGCATCTTGCTTGTCATAACGGAATGGTGTAGTTCAATGGTTCGATTTATTTTTTATTTTTTTGACTTTAGTTGTCAATGTCGTTGCTAAAATATATGTTTAGTCAGAAATATGTTATTTTGTACTGGACGTGTTTAATTAAATCTAGTGGAAATTATATTTAATTTTGTAAGAAACTAGTTTAGTAGAACACAAACGTGTATGGCAATTTGATACTTTAAATATTTAAATATATCACCGTAACAAAATATGATAGCAACAGCTTGACATTTGACACTCGAATCTTCTACAAGCTGAATAGGTCAAGGTCCGACTTTAATATTTTCTGGAAGTCGTCAAAGGATGTTTTTTTTATTCAAAGGATACAGATAGAAGCGTCCTTCGTCGAACACGTCGATTTATGCCTATTAGCAAATTGTTATTGACCGATTTGTTTCAGTGTTCAATTGTGCCGTTTGTGAGATCGCCATCCTATCATTCTTTATGGGATTGTCGCGTTGGCACCAGCTTAAACAGGTTTGAACTGATCCACTTATCTAAGTGTCCACGATAACATGATTTTGTCAATTGAAGCAAGAAACTCATTTTTCGGATTGAAGTACAATTCAGCTTGTTACGAGCATGTGGCTAACGAATTTGGTAAAGAGAAGCAATTTAGAAATAAAAAATCATGTGAAAGATAATATGTAAAACATGCTATTTTAGGTATATTCACCGTGAACAGATAAATTCGTATATTGTTTTAGAAAGCATTATATTTAAGTCAAAGACCTGCATTTTTTGTGTGTGTCGTCTGTCGAGAATGTATCGTCTCCATGCAATGCATGATTACGAAATAGTGTCAGACACATACACACCCATATGAACGGAGTGTAAAACACAAGAAACAAAGACTGCGGTTAAGCTTATTATCACATGTTAAGTATAAAAATAAAAAGGTTCATGGTAAGAGAAAGTACATTGAAGGAGTTATTAATTACGCATATGGTACCGCATATTTTACTTAAATATTATATTGTTATTAAATATAAACACGAAGAGAAACGAAGGTCACTACTGGGACTTGAACCCGGGTCAACTCGATCAAATGACACATTTTACACTCAAAACGTAAGGTATACTAACGAGACAGTTAGATTAATGTAATCGACCCATTATTAGTATCATTATAATTGTATATTTATATAAACTGAATTAGAAATTAAAGCAGATGAGCTCTGCTTAAACAAATCTTTACAATGTTTGATAAATGAGATTAACATGTGTGTATGATGGGATTTGTAGATATACAAGTGTTATCATAATGCACACGGAAATACTTAAATTATTATGAAAACAGTCGTAAACATAATCCACAAATATAATAATAATTTGGCAAGATAATGCATAGGGATGACAATCTTAGCATATATCTATATTGGGTTAAGAAAACGTTGTTTTCTCTCTCTATCATTTAAATTGACCGTCAATATCCGTAAATGAAAAAGGTAATCTTTATACGCACATGCACGTAAATAACGTAAAAGCCTCTTCCAAAACATGATTCATTGTTGTTTCCCTCCTCTATCAACGTAACGTATATATAAAGAGGGCGTTTGATTTAAATGTATTTCTAATTAAACTTAAACGCCTTCAAAATGTTAAAGCCTCTATAACGTTAAACATCAACGAAACATTCGTTATATATTTCGTTAAATAAAATAAACATATAAATAATCAGCGTTCCTTATAGCAATAGCCAAAAGTTTAATGTTAGATGTGCTCTGGGAACAAAGATTTAACACGATGCAATTTTTTGTTTGTGGTACAATATATTCAACACATGTTCATGAACCGATTGAGTTTTCATGTGTCGTACGAATAGATATCGTTGCTGGAAATTAAAATGGAATTTATTGTGCCACACAAAAATAAAAAAGAGCATTTTGTATCGTGTTAAATCTATGATACCAGAGCACATCTAACGTTGAAATTTCGAACATTGCTATAAGGAACACTGATTATTTATATGTTAACTTTATTTAACGAAATATATTAAAAATGTGTCGTTAATTTTGAGCGTTATAACCGCTTTAAGAAAATATACCATTCGCGTTATGTTCTGCAGTGGTCGGGCGTCATGTGGTTTGCTAGGTAAGTGTTTGGTCGCATATACTTTAAAACGACTTTAAAACTTTTTGAACAGCCTGATACTCGCTTGTTTTAATTCAACTCGTAATTAAATGTGTGTTCAATTAGTTTGATCCGCGTAGGAATTTATAGCCGTTCATCCTTTCAAATGATATATATGTTAAATAGAGAAAGAAATGTGTATTTGGCATTCACCTACCATTCAGGTTTATTGATCGAACATAAAACTCGTTTTCTTGGCATCGTTGTTGTTGTTGTGTTGGCGGTTTTGGCAAAACTACTTGTTCATACTAGAACAAAATGAAGGCCAACTTGGCTAATTAAACAGAATTTATTGAGCAAGTTATTCACAGGCACATGTAACCTGGCTAGCTATCAAAAACGTAAAACATCTTAGTGGTTTAATACATACAATGACCGAATTATATAATTGTTTATACACCCTTCTTGCACTTTTTATTTTTAATAAATAATGGCAACAACATTAGTTTTACATGTGTCGATTTTCAGATCAAATGCGTACTATCATTTGATTACTAATTAGTTTAGATTCACATTTTGTTTGTAAATGTTCATGCATTTAGCTTACAATTATATACGATCACCAGATATATTTATTTAAAATGTTGACCAGTCATATTGCATCTACTGACCATTATCTCATTTAGTATTAACATATGATGCATAGCGATCATAATGCCCCTTCAACTGTCAGTGTATCTTAACAAAACATTACACTTTGAGGATTAATACAGACATACGTATAAAACTACATTTTTTTCATAACTAGTATTTAGCGTTTATATATGGAACACGTATGTATACAATATGCGGTAAATAATAAATTGCATCGTTTTTACGCTATATCCGGCTTAGTGTGGTTGAAGGAAACGTCGTCTGCTAATGCAATAACCAACCTATCATTTAATTCACAATAATCTATCAATCAATCCACTCATTTACCCACCTACATGTCCACAAAGCAGTCAAAAGCAAATAATTAATATAAACACGTTTATATAATTGATAATTTGTTGAATACCAAAGCGTTAGGTAAAACTTAATACTGCTGTTAAATTGCACCAATAACGTTCTACCGCTTCTAAATGTGTCATTGTAAATTAATGACATTTCTATCTTTCAGTCTCTCATTGGATCTTAGTATCTTTCTGTTAATAACATTTTATTAATTGCGATTCAAACAATTTATAATAGTCGTGGAGCTGTTAATACATATGTATAATTCTTTTGCACTCTTACTTGCATATTGCGCCTTTTATGTTTTAATGCTTCTGACATTTTCAAACTTAATTACGAGCTGATCGCATATTGTAACTCAATTAAATACTTAAACAAACACTTATATGCCATCGTGTGCTCTCAATTTTATTTCACCTACATTCAAACTGAACTTTAATGGCCTGTTTTATGCCTCGATTTATGATGGAATTATACATTTCACGGGTACCTCCGTAAAACTGAGTCTGTGTATGTTTCTGTTGCAATAAAAAACCATCATGTGTACTCAATTATATAGTAATTTAGACATGAGAGACACAATTTATTGATTTTAAGCTATAATGCCTAATTTATATGATGGTATTGACCAATGCACTAATCTAACGAATTCGAGATATGTAATTTTGCTATGAAGATGTCATCTTGATCACTTATTTGTCCCGTACCATGGTCGTCGTCTACATACTAAACAATACAAGTGTTGACATTAAAAAAAACATATACTATGTTATATTTGTTAAATCAACGGTGCAAACTTGGGAACTTTTATCTACAGTGGAAATAACAGTATTGTTGTTATACATCATAAGAAATGAGGAAAAAATATCTTTCACAAGCCTATACCTTAAGGTAGGTGTAACTTGTGCGCACGAGTCTCAGTAATTGTGCTGAGTTGCGCAAAGCATACTACGTATACCTGCATATATTGTTTGTAATATATCATGTTTGCATGTTTCTATTGAAACCGTATGCATGATGGATATAATATGTCATCACAAACGATTTTATTCTCCGAAAGCCTGTGCGATATATTATTGTTGTCTACGGTGTCTGAATTCCTAACCGATCGGCCAAAATGTACGTATGTCTTATATAAATACGCAAACATATGTATGGATGTATGGCTGTTATCGCATCATTGTGAATGTCGAGCCAATTAGGATGGATTGCATGTATATACTTATATTTGTATTCAATCTGCCTGTGTGCCTGTTGTGTTGCTTACAATTTAAGTGTGTTGTTCGATGAATAGGTAGGTATATTACCTTAACGTAACATATTTACAAACTTACACGATTAATTCACAGGTTTTTAAACAACAACTCTAATATGCATATGTGTGTAAGTTTTGCATTATAAACATCATGACACAGTCATGAGCTCAAACTTGCTGATGGTTGAGCTCATATGTATTCAACCTGCAAGACAGACAAAACGTTCAGAACTTTTGTGTCGCTGTTTTTTCTTACACGCGTATATTTAACCGTACAATTACCCGGCATCATAGAAGGCCGTTTGCGTGGTAACCTTGCAAGACATTTAATAAGTGAGTTCGAAATATCCACAGAAACAAATTTACTCTTTAAATTGTAAATGATATAGTAAAATGCTTCATAATTAATTATCCCGTGTGGTATACTTATTGATGATGTCTATTTTTATACAATGTTTAAGATATAGCCGATCGTATAACAATTGGCGAGAAAACGCTTTGACTAATTGAATTTTTCTCAGAAAGTGTTGTTAGAAGGAGGATATATACTTCATTTAAAAACATATAAAACACTGCATTTGTCTCCGGGCCGATTCATTTACATGATTGTATTGTGGTAAGTGTGTTTATGGATATCAACACACGCTGAAACAATTACGTCAACCCATTTTATCACCAGTATATTGTTATATTATTAATTACACTGTTTGCTTATTTAAATAACCACCACTAATTATAGTCAGACAGTAATAATTGACTTAAATACATTCAACAACTTTAGCTTGTATTCCCTATGCCACTTGTTTTTAATTTGCTTTACGGTCGCACTGAAATTAATCACTTAAATGCGATATTATTATTTAGTATTTGTGCAAATTACTTTTAAAATTAGAATGTTACATTCCACAATTATATGAATGCATATATTAAAATCAGGCAGTAATTATTGGCTCAAAAACATGCAACACATTTAACTTTTATTCCCTATGCCACTCGTGTTTAATTTGCTGAACAGTCGCACTGAGATAAATCATTTTAAAAACGATATTAACCACTCTTGTTTGCATTAAGTATTTACGCAAATTACTGTTATAATAACAATATTACATTCCACCATGGTTATCGTTCATCACTATGCCTAATTGTTATAATAATGGGATGTAAGAACGTTAAACGTTCTTGTGATGTGGTTAATATAGCGCGATATGCTTATGCATATACATCCGTAATTTGTATCAAATTAGCAGATGGGTTATGTGCTATTTAGCGGGTATTTCCGGAGAGTTTACCTAAGTGACTTATTATCAACGTCATGAGACAACAAGTATGTATGTATGTATTTATTTTGACCTTGCAGTCAAGGATAATCCATGAAAGTGCAAGCACTGATTTCCAATGGGGTCCTTTGGTTTTGCTGAAGAGACAGCGGGTATAAGAGACAGTTTTTGAGATACAAGGAATCCGGGTGCGATTGCCTAGCTCTTTGCGAATAGATCCCTTGGTTCTTTTACGTGCTCAGTGTATAGCACCGATACACGCGAGAATTACCTGGGTTTCATACCAGTACATCTCTAGGTGGGTGGGAAACACTTGAAGCATTTCTGAAATTTCCAGTGCCCCGGTCATGGATTGAACCCACGACCGCTGGAATGGTAGACCAGTGTTCTGCCATATGCGGCCAGAGTACCTCCAGTCCAGTCTGCGCATCTTGGTCTTGAGCTACCCTGTCCGCTAATAAGACCCCGTAACCTTGCGGGACTCTATAGCGGACTGCGCGATTGGCCACATATGGTGTACGACCCAGATTTTCATGACACGGTTAATACAGATGAAAGGTCATTCGCCTATGCATTTGTATCTCTTTATACTAGCATTTGTTGTTTGTTGGCTTAATTTGATGCAAACGGCCAAAATAAACTCGAGTTCATTGTAAGTATTTAATAATGTACTAAAATTAAAGTGCTGTAAGTGTTTTAATAAAAGCGTAGTATTAAACAACGCATTTTCTATTTTTAACTGGTTACATATATTTCTATTAATTTTGTAAGTATTGTGTTAAGCAATTTTATTATTATCCATTATTAAGGGACCTACATAAATAACGAACTTGAACATGAAGTAATAGGAAATGTGTCTTAATGAGACCATCTTAGTGTAAGCGCAATATTTAGTTACGAGTTCCCAAGGTCACAACCTATATAAACGATCTTTTCAATTTTTATACCATCCTCAGACGTGCATGGTCGAAATAACCCACTGTGGGATATATTTTCGTTTATTTTCGGCAGTGTTGAAATATAGCTGTCACGCGCGGCGGACTACTTTTTTGGATTTATACATGAAATGAATGTTCCTTTTCAAATCAATATACCGTATATAAGTAAGGGCCGAATTGCCACTATGATTTATCTCAAAACCGGCTTTCCGTTCTTTTATTTTTCATTATTGATTGCGCAATTTATGACGTATCTCGTGTGACGTAATTTCTGTGACGAAACACAACAGTTTAATTTTGAGAAATGTAGAGTACAGTACATGACGTAGCGTGTGACGAAGTGGAAAGTTTATCGAGTTCATAAACACATTTGAATAGATATAGACTAGTGATAGGATGGCATAAGGGTCTTTATTTAACTATGCTAAAATAATTATTAAAGACCCTAAATGCAAAATCGTCAATTATTGTGTTAAATGGATTATTTATGGATTTTAAAGGATAATTAAAGGTAAGATNGCAAGCACTGATTTCCAATGGGGTCCTTTGGTTTTGCTGAAGAGACAGCGGGTATAAGAGACAGTTTTTGAGATACAAGGAATCCGGGTGAGATTGCCTAGTTCTTTGCGAATAGATCCCTTGGTTCTTTAACGTGCTCGGTGTATAGCACAGATACACGCGAGAATTACCTGGGTTTCATACCAGTACATCTCTAGTTGGGTGGGAAACCCTTGAAGCATTTCTGAAATTTCCAGTGCCCCGGCCAGGGATTGAACCCACGACCGCTGGAATGGTAGACCAGTGTTCTGCCATATGCGGCCAGAGTACCTCCAGTCCAGTCTGCGCATCTTGGTCTTGAGCTACCCTGTCCGCTAATAAGACCCCGTAACCTTGCGGGACTCTATAGCGGACAGCGTAGCTTCTGACCAGACTGCGCGATTGGCCACATATGGTATACGACTCAGATTTTCATGACACGGTTAATACAGATGAAAGGTCATTCGCCTATGCATTTGTATCTCTTTATTCTAGCATTTGTTGTTTGTTTGCTTAATTTGATGCAAACGGCCAAAATAAACTCGATTTCATTGTAAGTATTTAATAATGTACTAAAATTAAAGTGCTGTAAGTTTTAATAAAAGCGTTGTATTAAACAACGCATTTACTATTTTGTATTTTAACAGATCTAATATCACGATCTTATATCATATAAAAGGACGGATGATTGTTTAAAATAGCGTGTATATCATGTAAGGTTCTGTTACTTTTTAGAATAAATATATTGCATATACACACATTAAATTCTTAGCAAGATCATAGTGTACCTTGTATTGCCAAACTTGTATGCAGGATACATAGTGGTGTGTAAAACGTCTTTGCAGACGTCTATTTTTATAGGTGATGTGTCATTGTTAATAATTTAAACCTGTTCGACTTCTTAAATATCTACGCTAAAAGAATATTGAACTGGATACATATATTTCTATTTATTTTGTAAGTATTGTGTTAAGCAATTTTATTATTATCGATTATTATGGGACCTACATAAATACGAACATGAACATGAAGTAATAGGAAATGTGTCTTAATGAGACCATCTTAGTGTAAGCGCAATTATTTAGTTACGAGTGCCCAAGGTCAGAACCTAAATAAACGATTTTTTCAATTTTTTATCCCATCCTCAGACGTGCATGGTCGAAATAACCCACCGTGGGATATATTTTCGTTTATTTTCGGCAGTGTTGAAATAAAGCTGTCACGTGCGGCGGACTACTTTTTTGGATTTATACATGAAATGAATGTTTCCTTTCAAATCAATATACCGTATATAAATAAAGGCCGAATTGCCACTTAGATTTATCTCAAAACCGGCTTTCCGTACTTTTATTTTTCATTATTGATTGCGCAATTTATGACGTATCTCGTGTGACGTAATTTCTTTGACGAAACACAACAGTTTAATTTTGCGAAATGTAGAGTACAGTGCATGACGTAGCGTGTGACGAAGTGGAAAGTTTATCGAGTTCATAAACACATTTGAATAGATATAGACTAGCGATAGGATGGCATAAGGGTCTTTATTAAACTATGCTAAAATAATTATTAAAGACCCTAAATGCAAAATCGTCAATTATTGTGTTAAATGGATTTTAAAAGATAATTAAAGGTTAGATACTAGTTCGAACGTTGTTTGGTTTTTGTTTGTACTTTTCATCGTCTTTTCAACAAAGAATGGAAGTACATATCGTTGTTACTGTATTTTTATTAGGATTGAATTAAAGGGGAGGCGGTAAACTACAACGGGCGAGGCATGGTATGGTATTGCGCAAGGGGGGTTAGAGGGTTATGGTTAGGGTTAGGGTTAGTGTTAGGGTTAGCCTAAACCCAACCCTAACCCTAACCCGACCCCTAACCCTAACCCTTACCCTAACCCTTTTTTTGGGTTATCACCCCTATACAATGCCTCGCCCGTTGTAGTTTTCCGCCTCCCGAATTAAAGTTGCCATTGAGGTAAGCGTGTTTTTATACCAAATGGCGATGAAAAAATCAATGTTGTTTTGTGTGCAGAATTTTTAACTCGCCAAAAAAGCAAACAAAACTGACGAAAATAAACATGGTAGTTACATAAATTAAGTGAGTAGAACAAGAAGCAGTAGATGTTTGACTTTGTTATGCCAGTTAGTAAAAATTGTGTAAAAAGAAGAGTTGTTAATAGACTAAAATTTACATTATCGGCGGGGATAAATGCTGAATCATGCCTGACGTAAGTTCAAAATGGCAGCCATTCTTTTGTTTATTGCAGTGGTGAAACTAGAATTTTTAATTGGAACAAAAACGTTTGTGTTCTACTTGAGTGTGTAACATTTGGAATGCTGATTAAATTTGAATCGAGGCATATAGCGATATTTTGTCTTGTTACTCTGCTTTTGCGTGGAATTCTTAAGGACTATTTCGAGTGGCGTAAACGGAAAAGATCGCACACAATTTTAATATTACTACGCAAGGTTAGATTAAGTTAATTTAATCTGATTTTGATGTTTGATTGCATTAGAAACAAATTAAATATAAAAAATGTAGGATAAATAGATTATTGATGGGATAAATCGAATACTAGGTCGGTGCCGAATAAAGCGAAGTTCATTTTGCTCGGCCCGAAAATCTGAACCACTCGCCAAGGCTCGTGGTTCAGATTTTGTAAGCTTCTCAAAATGAACTTCGCTTTATTCGGCACCGACCTAGTATTCTCTATGTATTACACAATTCATAACTCGTATTCGCATCAGACATACTGTGTTTTATCTTAGTTCCAACTAATTTTACGTCTTTGAAACACGATCAAAACATTAAAATTGAAAACACCGTAAACAGCTGGTGTATATATTTGTAAATGCCGATGTTGGCCTAACACACTGAAACAAATTTAATTATTTAATTTAATAAACACTTGTATAATATTTTTTTTTGAAATGAGCAATGTTTTATCTCCTCTGTTTGTATTAATGTGCATCTTAGGTCAATGACCGGCGTTATCATCTGTTCAAAGAAGCTAGATCTGCGGTGATATAAGACAATTCGCTGGAATCGTAATCAACTCAACTCTTTTATGTGTCTTCTGAGATTTAACTGAATCATATATCATGCAAGATATCAGCTGAAGCAACACATTCCATGAATTATTAGTGGCTTTATTATATGTGTGATTATATGATTGCAATTATTACTTTACACATGGTTATATATCAGGGACATACAGTGAGATTTCTTTAGATCTACCCTTAAGACACCTAGTACTGGTTTACCCAGGAAACAGACTAGAGGTGTTAATTATTTCGATGTACTCGAGCTTAAATTACTAGGTTTTAAACTAAAGCGTTTATTGAAATGACCTGATAATTTAATTAAAAAACTTTTGGCGTGCGCCGATGTATTTAAATTATATTTTTATGGCTGAGGCTCTAATGACATGCACCAGGAATGCGTTCATTTAACTTAAATCCTAATTTAAAAGTTAGCATTAACCGAATTATATGCAAGTACCAAATGTTTATTTTATTCCCCATTCCACTCGTTCTTGAATTTGCTTGAAAGCCGCAATGTAATAAATCAAGTTCAAGCGTTATTTTCCACTTTCGATTCCATTAAGACTTTACGAAATACACATTTATTGGCAATTACAATTAAATTAGGCTCGCACACTTCTAGTCTAGTTCTATATTCCCATTAAACTTCGTGCGTTCAGAAATGTTAAATCTGATTATTATGAGGGTAAAATATATTATCAATATACATATGTACCGAACTTCGCCAGACAATAAGGTATATACTGTAAAACCTATCTCTCACCTAATCAATATATAAAGACGATCATGTTTTGAGCATAAAACATAACAAGCAATCGTCTTGGCTACGCTACCACAATCTGACATATTTAATAATAAACAAATGAGTTAATCATATTGCTATAATCTGACGTTTTAAACGGTTCGAAAATAGGTTTATTTCACACATTAAATCGTTTATGTTAAGCACATTTAAGAGTCTCGTTAACTTGATTTATTGTTTTTTCTGTCAGGCATTTGGAATTCAAGTTATGAGATGGGAGTACACACTATTACTGTTTTATTACTTAAAGATTGTTTTCCAATGATAAGTATTTCTATATTGTTAAAAGCCTGCAAATAAAATATAACATACTTTCACTCAAAGGGATAGCCATATTTCTCTGCCCAACTTTACATACAGATGCAGGTCCTAATTTGCATGTATCCTTCTATAATTTGTGGCACAACACGTGTAATGCCCATTTGGAGTTATTAAAAAAACTAATTACAATGTTTAACACTACGTCGAATTAAAATCATTTGTTCAATATTTGTGTTAGCACAACGTAAACACTACGATCTTTTCTATTTGCGAATAAACGTTTAACACTAATACAAGAACCATCATATTTTGATAAAGCAGTATTTGAAATGTAAAATTCCACAACTCCAGTTTTATGTTTCATATTTTGAAGTCACTTGTCTTTGGTGTAGTTTTCGAGCAAACTAAACACGCATAAAAAAGCAGAGTCGGGGAAAAATAACAATACGATAATCACAGTAACGATTGTCGCAAAGTTGTTTAACAACACGACAGCATTGACAAATCAAACTATTTTAACATACTCATAGAGATCTATAATTAATTGACAGTTTGCATTTGTACAGAGTACCTTTATTAGCTATCCTAACAATAATTTTATTTTTACTAAGTGCACAACCAACTGAAATAAGGTTGGATTCAAATGCATTGTACAATTAATAAATCAGCGTTGCAGGAAACATCTACAGATGTTTATTGCTCGTCAAAACTGGCGTGTTGTATTTGGGCTCATTATCTCGGTCGTATCAGCAGCACCAATTTAATAATGACGTGTCATTGTGGTTTTGTGCTCAAAACACATATTTATTCCGAAGAATTATATCATGGTGTTTACCTTTGTCAGCTCGACGCAGGTGAAAACACAACAACATTATAACGCTTAAGAAGTCAAAAGCAATATGCCTCAATGTGTGCGATTGGTGAACATGTGTCCATATTATAAGAGGTTGCCTTTCTGGGCATGTTGCTATTAATATCAGTGAGTTTGTTTGTAAAAAGAAATAGGCACAGTTGTTTTAAAACTTGACAGCATTTACATCACATTATTTTAACATAACTATGTTGTCCTATAATTAATTGCATGGTTTGAATTTGTACAGAGTACTTTCTTTTTCAATCCTAACAATAATTGTATTTTTACTTAGTACACCACCAACTAAAATCAGATTGGATACGATTGTTGTGTAAAATAAATAAATCAGCATTGCAAGAAAATCTACAGACGTTAAACACTATTCATTTTACCACGTTCTCATTGATTGCTAGACAAATATGTCGTGTGGAATTGACATCCGTATTTATTGCTGATTATATACAATAATTCCTCCCCAAGATTTGGTCTCATTATCTCGGTCATATCAGTAGCACCAATTTTCTTACGACGTGTCAGTGTGGTTTTGCGAACGTAACACATAACACGTAACGTAACGTAATCAGCAACATATTAACGCTTAAAAAGTAATGAGCAATATTCCTCAAGGTGCGTGATTGTTAAGCACGTCTTCATATTATTAGAGGTAACCATTCTGGTCATTCTGATTTTACTGTCAGTGAGCTTGTTTGTAAAATAGTTTTTTTTTGGCAATGATACACAAATCATGGTATGATACAAACACAAAGATACATACCAACAAATACTAATGAATGACTAGTTAAGTAATACATGGCATAATATAACACATATTAGTTCAAATAAATAAATATTACCATGAAATGCTTACCGTTACCAGGGATAACACAAAAAAGTGAAAATGATTTCACTTATTTCCATTGTGGTCCCATATATTTTGGCAGCCTGACACAGAAAGTCATGTTACTTGTATCAATGGTAATTACCATGTAAGCACAAACATACTAGTTCAGTTAGGAATGCTTAATGAGATCACATTATATATATATATCACATGAGTATCACATTTAATGTTGCATCACAGATTTGTCAGTCATACTTTAATCCAACTACTTTAAAGACATTACATATTATTTAAAAACATTCAATGATATGCAGTTAAGTAAAACATGGTCAGTATTTAACTAAAATTGGAATACAACAGGTACAATAATTAAAGCTAAGTTAAAATGACTGTGATAAAATCAACTGGCCATTAAGTGGGCTTTGATGGCATGCTTGAACGAGTCGGAAGATTCGATATCTGACATTTGATATCCCTAAGCATCACACGTTAATAAAATGTTGCATAAAAAGAAATAGGCACAGCTTTTCAAAACACGACATAATTTGCATCAAACTGTTCTGACATAACTATGTAGATCTATAATTGATTGAACATTTTGTATTTGTACAGTTTGCTTTCTTTGTCAATCCTAACAATAATTGGTGTATACACTGAATCATAAATGCAGCGAAATGTTATGTTAATTCCACTTTCCCATCATTTTAATTTGACTGAGCCGTCCTGAATTCAATCGAGCAAATGTGATACCATCCGCGTTCGATTCCATAAAGTTTTTAAGGAAATCTTGTTTGNACAAAAAGTTATATATGAAATAAAGTAAGATTACTTCGTGAACCAAGTGTACTGAAATGTAGTCCGTAACCCAGTGGTGTTTTAATTTCATCACCAAGATGTAAATGTGTTCAATGTGAACACTTTTGTCGTCCGGTCATATAACTAGTCTCATCGTATTTGTATATGAACAATGTTCATGCGGTAAGATAATAGCGACTATTGAATATTCTTTTCAATCAAAATGAAAACATCAAAGCCGAAGATGAATTTCATAAAGTAAGTATTGTTTTTGCTCACTGTACATGCCTTATTTTGTGTTTGTTTGTTGGAAGGTTACACATATGCGTATCAGTAGACCGTTGTGTTTCCTAGATTGTTAGAGTTCCTTGACACAACAATTTAACAAAATTTCCGTCACTATCTACCGTTATGAATGCTCTCGAATATACAAAAATCGTGATCTGACAATTTTCAAATTTTAAATAGTAAATATAGGGTCTATTAAACAAACATATCCAATCGACATTAACGCTTTTCTATTAATTGTATGTGTTTACTGCAGAGAAACGTTTAGCTTTAAGAATTCACTGCTTCAGAATACATGCATATAGGTGTTAGTATGTGTATAGCAGACACACATTACTACCTGTTAATCACAAATCAAGTCGTCAAAATGATTTTAGCAACGCATTTGAACGGTTTTAATGTTAGTAAGATTTATTCTTTATTATAATGATTTTATAAATTGGTTAAAGGATTTATAAATGAAGTAAGATAAATGAAACACGTTATTCATATTACGTTATTATGTGTGTCATTGCTAGATGCAACCGCCACATGTCTTTTATAACCTCCTTGGGTTAAATATTTTATTGAAATAAAATAAAACTCATGTGTACATATTTATAGTGATATCGAGGATACTGTGCTATCCTAAAAACATTTACATTTCTTAAAATGGTATTTGGTAACCGTCTACTGCTTTTAAACTTTGTTTTAATGATGAATAATGCTACGCATCAGGTTCCACATACTGCAAACATGTTGCACAGATTTTGTAAGAAATTAATATTCAAGCCACAATTCTAGACATTTAAAGCAGGTAGAAAAGCGTTCATACATATGTGTATATTTAGTTTAAAAGGTTGTTAGTCTATTGCTCTGGTATGTATTAACCATATAGTATTTACATTGCAATTATGTATTGTACTTTAAAAAAAAATGAGATGATATTAGGTTAATGCTGCTTTATGCTGGTGTGTTTAACGATTAATTATTGTCGGAGTAAGAGGCTAAGCTAGTCATCAAACGTCCTCTAGAAAAGTCCATCAATTATTGTCCAGGTTGGTATTGTGGACTCAGCATTTCTTCAAAAAATTCTTCATAAATGTAAAAGCATCTATATGTGTTGGTAACATTTTGGTAAATGATTAACGTTTAAACACATAGCTCTACACGTCACCAAACATTTCGTTAATTTCACGCTTATCAACTTATGCATTTGTATGGCACTAGGCTTATTACACAACCAACTCAAATGAGATTGTATTAACTAACATTATACATCTTATAAATCAGCATTGCAGGAAACAGCTACAGACGCTAAAAAACGGTCTTATGGATTGCTAGTCAAAACTTGCGTGTTGTATTGACATCAGTATTTATTGCTGAGCAGATACAAGAATGTCTTCCCTAAGATGTGGGCTCATTATCTCGGTCATATCAGCAGCACAAATTTGCTAATGACGTGCTATTGTGGTTATGTGCTCATTAAAATGATTATTTCGAAGAATTATAATATGGTGTGTTTATTTGCCAACTCGATGCAGGCGAAAAACCAACAACGTAATAAAACTTAAGAACTAAAGAGCAATATGCGTCAATATAAAATATATTGTTCGATAAATATATAAATGCTTGAACTTGATATAATCTCTTATGATCTGGCAAATACGTCTGTTAAAATAACTATATTATTAAGTATGAAGTTGTGCTCACTGATTTATTATCGACATAGAAAAACGTTAGCCTTACAAAATTAAACGATTCATGATATAATAACAATAATTACGGTTATAATTCGGTCAAAAACAAATCTTTGTCGTTCTAACGACGATCTCTTTAATGCTCAGTCCAACGCCCGCGTGGTTTAATTCCTACGATAGAGACCTTCCAATCGTGTGCCATGGGCAAATATGCAAACAGAAATCGAAATCGAAATCATTTTCAGATAAAACGCGTTCAGAGTCAATCCACTAACAAATCCAAGTTATAAACATGGATACGGGCGTATTTAAATAACACATATACACAACCTCTGTATTTGTATATTTAATCTATAACTTGATTAATGCTTTGCGTATGCAATTGTTGAACTTAGGTGAACAAGTTTCTATTTTTAAATTTATAATCGCTGTACGGAATAACATGGGGACTTATACTGCCAAACGCAAAATTGCACCATTAACAACCCAAATCGACCGTATCGGTAAATAATTGAACATCAGAAACAATTGAACATCTCGAATGAATAATTTTAAGTATTTACTTAATATCTGAGGAAATATCTGAAGAACATTAACAATTCGATGAAAAATATAGCTCTACGACAGAATATATTGTATACTATTCGGATGGATTCAAATCAACTTTATTAGTGGAAACTACACTGTGAATATAATATTATTACGAAAAGAGCGATAACGTATATTTGTTATCCCCGAAATAAGTGTTTCTGCTGCCGATTCCTCTTGTCCACTTCTTTTAACACTGTGTTATTCTTGCGCATTTATAGTTTTCGTTTTATAGTTTCATTGTTATCACTTGCATATTGGATGATACATCTTTAAAATTAAGTGTACGTTTTTTTTCCAATCTAGCCAATACAACATATGTAGCCTCTTAAGGCTCTCAAATTTACCCTGACACAAGTACATTCGCATATAAGCACCAGCAGAAGTATGTTTATAACAAAATACTAAAACCATAAATAAAAGCATATTAACGTCTGTGTTTTGCTTCTGATTCGTGCAGTGATATATAGTGAATTTATTGTTCATCATATTGTTATATGTAAATATGCATATTACCGGCAATACATTTGGTGTTTTGTTTCTTTTTGTTAACATGCTTCGATTGACGTCAACATAATAATTACTGATTGATTGAGCGCCTGTCTATCATAACGTACAAATGAATGCCTTTGATGTCGGATCCCGGTTTCCTTTTTATAGTTTTTGAGCAATTCTTATAAAGTAGCTGTGCGCGTTAAGTTTTACTCCAAATTTGGGATCAAACTTACTTACCTTTAAATAGTGTTTCATTTATTGTATTGCAGCAGTCCGTCCTGTTAGTGGAATGGAAATTACATCAAGTGCAGACATTGCTAATCTGCTTTATACAAACAAATAAATCATTTGCCTGTTGATGACGGGAATAAGTGAACGAAGTAATGGACCAAACAAACAAAAACATCTGCACTTGTCGGCAAAAACTCAAGTGCATTTGGTGTAATGAGGGCAGCTTGTTTTATTATGCTAGAATGTAAAAACACACTGCTTGTATGCAAAACGTTTATTGGGGACATTGTACACCCGTCTCGAAACATGGGCATTACTACTACTGCAAGATGGAGTATAGAAAACTCTGTATCAAAGAAAAACGACCGAGAATTATTGTTATTATTATTTATTATTATTATCATTATGTTTAGTATTAGTATTATTAGTATTATGATAATAATTAATAGTAGTGTTTATTATTCATATAAGTCACTGTAGTGACCGTTTTTAAAGTAGTAGTAGTAGCATAATCAGCAAAAGCAGCGTCAACAGTAGAAGTTGCAGCAGAAGTTGTAATAGTAAGTAATAGTATAAGTAGTTATATTTGCACCATTATTATAAGAAGTAGTAGAAGTAGAATGTACTGGAGTAGTAGTGGAAGTGGTAGTAGTAGTAATATCGCTGCCATTGCTCGTGTTATAAGTGTTTGTTGTTGGTGTCTCAATCTCAATCAAAACAGTTCTTATATATTGTTTCACTGTATGATTATGGTGACGAGTCATTAAACTTATCATCATATTGATCGGACCGCTTTTGGAAATGTATTATACATAAGCTTATTAGAATCAGCCTCTTTATTTTATTTGTACAGGCTATTATATCGATTAAGCCCTGTGTTTACCTGGCTTGGTATTACTGAGTGGGTGAGTACAACGGTTTGATTTTTTTAGTATTTTGCCTTGTTGATAATGTTGTTGCTAAGATACCTGTGTAGTCAAACATATCTTATTTGTACCTTGAAGTGTTTAAATAAATAAAGTGGTATTTAGAAAAACCATTTAATTCAGTAAAAATAAAAACAAAAACATGTACCACAATGTGCTTCTTTAAACATTTAGATGTATCCCCACAACATAACATAAAAGCACTTACTTGACATTTGAAAATCGAGAACCTTCTACAAGCTAAATCGGTCTGTTCCGGTCGGCGAAAATATTTTCTGGAAGTCGTCAACGAATGTTTTTATACAAATGATACAAATAACAGCGTCCTTCGTCGAAAACGTCGATTTATGCCCATTAACAAATTGCTATTGACCGATTTCGTCAGTGTTCAATTTTGCCTGTTTTAAAGTTCGTCATCCTATCATTCTTAATAGGATTGTCGCGTTGGCAAAAGCTTAAATATGTTTGGACTGATCCAGTTCATTGAAGTGTCCAAGATAACATGATTGTGTCAATTTTAGCAAGGACCACATTTTCCCGATGGAGGTAAATTCAGTTTGTATCGAGGCTGTGAATTACGAATTTGATAAAGAGGAGCAATTGAGAAAAGACACACGCTGTGAAAGATTTAATGTAAATCGTGCTATTTTATTTATATCTTCCGTTAACAGATGAATTTGTATATTGTAAAAGAAACCATTACATTCAAATCGGAGAAGTGTAGTCGTGTGTAGGCAGTCCGTCTCAAAAATATATCGTCCCTATGCAATGAATGATTACGAAATAATGTCACACACATTAAAACCTATATGAACGGAGTGTAAAACACAAGAAACAGTTACTGCTGTTAAGCTCATTATTACATTTTAAGTTTAAACATATAAAGCTCATTTTAAGACGTCTCTTTATCAAAACACATTGAACGAGTTTAATATGTATACACATGTTACCAAAAATCGATGTTCTGTGTATACGGCTTTGCCTTTATTCATTGATAACAGTTTATTTAGAATGACCATGTCTGTATCATACGGCGCTTTAGGTTTACTTATGCGTTTTACTTCAATATTATATTGTTAGTTAAAGCCCCATTTACACTCAAAATTTCGTTTAATATTTCGTAAAATAAAGTTAGCCCATAAATAATTAGTGTTCCTTATAGCAAAGCCAACATTTCAACGCAAGAGGTGTTCTGGTAACATAGATGCAACGAGATACAAAATGCTCATTTTATTTTTTGTGGCACAATATATTCCATTTTAATTTCCCGCTACGATATATATATATTCATACGACAAACGAACACTAAAATGGTATATGCACATGTGTTGAATATCTTGTCCCACAAACAAAACAAAAACAGTATTTGGTATCTTGCTAAATCTATGTTACCATACCACATCTAGCGATGACAGTTTTTGCTATTGCTTTAAGATACTCTGCATTTTTATGGGTTAACTTTATTTTACAAAATATTTTGCAAAATATTCGTTGATTTTGAGTGCTAATGTTGCTTTAGCATATCACGAATCTATAACATATTCCAGTATATATGCATAGATCCTATACTTAACAAACATTGTTTTAGTTTTGCGATTTGTTTGCTTATATTTACTTTTGAGCACTGTCACCGTTTATAAACTACATGAGGCTAACCAATAATCAGGCAGTTTGATTAGTTCATATAGAATCATGAAATACATTAATGCTTGACTCGAGGAAAATGTCGCAAGCATTGTAGACTCAAGTTCTCCACGTCACATAAACATGTTTAGTCAATTAGCATGACATATTCCAATTGGCGAGTCTGACTGGAACTTGAAAAGAAGGACGTTTTGAATGCCACACACACTTCAAAGACTACGCGCGATGTATGTGTTACCGTGATTACTAGACTACGTCTAAACATATTAAATCATGTAACAGTATTTTTTTGCATAAAAGCCCCACTGATCTGATGAGATTAAACGTGTTGTTTTCATAATAACTTGGTTATGGTGCATTCGTTGCGAAACAAATGCAGTATTGTGAGCTAATTGCTATGAATATTAATTATAAAGGTATCGTTGATCGTAAATGGATGTTTCAATACATCGGAACTAAAGGGCTCCAGTATTAATCAAGAAAATGAAGACATAATTAAAAAAAACAAACATTTGCCCCTTGTTGGTTTGAACTACTGATCATTGGATTCAAAATCAATCTTCTAAACCATTTGTCAAGCAGGCTGTTACCATAAATGAGCATGAAGTTATATAAGTAATCCACGGAGTGTCCACAAAATATAGCGAAAACAACAGAAGTACTCTAAATTGTATTTGACTGTTTACACAACGCGGAACCTCACAAATGCACATATGCATCATAATACATAGACCCCAATGCAATTGCAATATATTCAAATGAATGGGGTCGACCTTATCTTGCTCATACCTTTCTTTTGTCACATGTATTGCAAAGCAGAAAAAAGTATGTCATGAAGAAAATGACACACCAGAATGGTTACCCGGGTTGTTAAGTGAACACAGCATCTGATTCAGTCTTACCCTTATCGTATTTCAACTTTTATTAAATTGTATTGATGGTTATTATTCACAGTTATTCATATGCGTTAGATTTACAAACAAAAAGTATTGTCTGTTAGTGATAGTTGTAAATCGCAGTTTCAAACGATGCGTAAATAACAACATTAACAATAAACACCAGCTTGTATTAAATTGAGCGGCACATCTGTTTGGAGTATTCATGGATGAGATGAAGCATGAGAAACATCGGGTCATTGAAAATAAACATCCAAAGAACCTTTCTCCTAAGCACATCCTGGTAGCTAAAGTGGCTATCGCACCTGCATAGCATCATTAAGCAAACCAGCATTTTTTAGGAAGTGCAAGAAAGCCAACAATAGTGTCCGTTTGTTTCATGTGGCTGTTGTGCCCTTGTTTATTGCACATTCCCATAAGCTCAGTTTAATATATGTCCTATCAATTACATTGAACATCTTTTCCGTCTTTGCTTTGTCCTCAAACACGCATCGGTCTTATTTGCTCACGATGCTAATGACGCCGTGTGCTTAATTTAATTAAATCAGCATTCCTGGATCAACGGCTCATTATAAGTAGCGCTAAAAACTAATAGAATATAACACATAACTGACTATAAATTGTTGAACAAATACGTTGATATTTTCATGATTTGGATTTGAAAAGGCCTGACGTATCACAAAGGTGTGCCGATGTATCTTGTTTTCTTCTTTCTATTGTGCACAGTAACTGCAAATCATCGATTTCATTCATAAGACATTAGTAACATTAAATGGCTACCTCGCATTGTGCTTGAATGTCATCAGAATGTTAATCTATGGATTAGAAAACTATTTCCATAGACATTATGATGAAGTGTATATATTAGCCATGAATTGTTAATAACAAATAACATTTATTAACATTCATCGCAGAGACTTTACTCGTAAATATTATGTACAAAAAAGGTCACTACACGTCCATTGTATGCCATAATCTCGATAAGGGTGGATTTCGCTGGCCCATAATGACAAAGGGAGGCCAATACGGGACCATCGTACGCCGTAACCTTTAACCAGAAAAAGAGCGAGCTCTACGCGTACTGGTCTTCTGTTTATAGTACTTGGGCTTCTTGCTTACTGAATGCTAATTATAACACGTATTTCAGTCTAAATGAATCATCTGTTATGAAGTATATGGCGTGCGAAGAATGTTACCTTTTTAATAGAACTCGATTTTTATTAACATAGACATCGGTCGCTAACGAAGTCCTTGCCTATACTGGAAAATATGCAAGTGCTACAAAGCGAATTGTTGCCAAATGTGTCAGTACTTGCTAAGAAAATGAACAAATACTATGTAACTAATTTGAATAATCATATATTTTATCGAATTAATATGACCGTACAATATTTGTCCAATTGGACTTGTACATTTTTTGCTCATGAAATATATTTGTTTTATCATCGTCCGCGGCGACTCTACCAATGTTGCTTTAACAAGCAATAAATACACAGAACGTTTGTTGTACAAGTTAGTCAAACTGCCTTATAATGCAAAGAATATTATAATGAACATCAACAAGTGGTTTTCAATATTCTTTACACCTTACATCATACAGTTATCAATGTGATAATATTTGTTATGATTAATACATAAATAAGGTTCCTTAGTAATAATATCATCGTTTTAAGACATTCTAAATAGAACACCAAATCTAAGTTTATAAGGCAGTAAACACTTAATTATAAATTTTGCTTATCGAAGGAATATTTAGTGTTCCGTGTTTTCGTTTCAAAAACACAGTTATGACCATTGTATGTTCCATAACACACGTGACAAGTGTACATAATTACCATTCATTCGAGAGACGGGTGTAATTTATTTATTGATATCCTTTGTGTTCAGTCATGTTTCATTATATTCAGGGCTTTGTATTTTCTTTGTTGTGTCGAATACAGCATAATGCAAGTTTTTATATTAAAATTATTACAGATGCATGTTTTGCAGAATAAATGAAAGAAATATATCGCATTTGCTACGCACATTGCCAAAAACATATAATTGTATTAAATAATTCAAGTGCGTTATTTTTGTAAGACAATTATTCCCTCCATTTAAAAGCGAGTATATACGATCTAAGTAATATTATTTTAAAACAGATAACACGTTAAAAGAGGTGATGCCAGAAATTCAACGATATAAGAGTGTTAAACCATTGCAACGTTTTTAATGTTGCATAGTCGAAAACGCATTAATGTAAAAAAGAACATGTACATTGTTTGCAAATCCCAACTATTCAGTGCAGTTTGTTTATACGAAACGTAGATTGATTATACGTAACATAAAAACAACATATTGATTGCTGTACAACCGATGCGAATAAACGGGTCGGTATCGGCTTAATTAACATAATTTGTTTGATTGTACCATCATATACACACACATGTAATATAACGTCTTTACTAGCCCTCGTTCCTATACAGGTATTGGTTTAAGATGCCGCATATTAAATACTGACATTGGAATCGCACTATACTCGTTGTTATGCACGCGAATGGGCACCTTACATATACATATAACACATGTGCATGCAAATTGAGGTAATACACATCCATTTTATTATCAGAACCTTTGTTTCTAGGGTAAGCTGTTAAAATTAGGATAAGCGAATTCAACGAATTATGAATAGGTGTGTGAGAAGAGTTTACGCCATTAATTGATTAAATAATATCGCTCAATGTGGCGTAGAATAGGAAACGGAACAAGTCTTGGGATACGAGTCAATAACACACAACTGTCTCTACTTCGCAACATACTTAAATACGTGTAATTATTGGCTGCAATTGATTAACGCTTTGTCCATTAAGGCCCGGATGAAAGAAATTTGCATTTCTTATTTCGTATTTAATTATCATGCAACTTGGTTAATCGCTGGATATCATTTATTAATAAAGGTGTAACTAAGCTTCGAATTTAATATCAATAAAACTAGTGTAGACGTCCATAAATATAATTACTTTTAAGAAATTTTATTATCATAGGAAAACAAGATGTATGCAGCTTATAAATGATACGTATAGAATTTGGAGTTTCGAATAAATGTAACAAATTACCAGTTATGCTGTTGAGATACCTGTAGATGACGGCTCTGGTTGAACTCTGCATTTAGTGCATATTTAATTATACCAAATCTTTCGGAGCATAGACACTTAAAATTACTTGGTCAACATTTTTATTCTGTAATGACCATTTTGCATTATGAAGCATACACACTGTATTTAGTTGTGTTGCAAGCCAGTTTACGTTTAAAACTAAATATGCATTTGCCGTAGAACCGTGATAATTCATGGTTTTTATCTCGATCTTTCGAACAATAAGTATATGTTGCATAAAACATGCATGCACATTGTAGTTGTATGACCTGACTGGAGCCTACATGATCGCATGTCTATTGTCACACGACCGACTTGTGACAATATAGATTGTTCAAGATTATTTAAAGACAAGTGCCAACAGTGCCTTTGGAAAAGCCAACGTGTTCGCAATATCGGGACCAAGGTTCTGAACGCACATTTTATAAGATTGCATAATCAGGAAGGCCTTATAATAGTGCTTGATAACGCTAAAACCCCACTTCGTTAACATACGATTTTATTTTGATATCAGAAACTTAACAAAATTGTTTGTATACCTGTTAATGGCCCATATTTTTGTTCGGACCAAACCTAACGATACAGAAATTTTAGAACTGTAAATAATAATAATGTTACTCGATAATGTAAAACACATTACATATTTCACAAAATATCAATTTTTTACGAGTGTCCCAGATAGATTATCCCTTTATCTTCGGTTACACAACAAGGTAATATGACAAAGTAATTTTAACCACTAATTCCCAAAATAGCTTTTTGCCTATTTTCGGGTTTAGTCGCATTGACACGTGGGTTATTTTTGTCATAATTGTTCTTTATCGAAAAGATACACATCAAGAATATTTAGCTCAATAGCTTTAAACAATTTGGAACATGAGATATTTCTAATTGAATGAGCTTTTAGCGCATCGTCTGGTTATCGTTGTCATTATCCCCTAAAGCATGTATCGGTCCGTCGTTTTAGTTGACATAAGATAATGTTGACAATGGTTCGCCGTTTGAGTTTTGTGCTATATTAAGATGTCTTTAAAACAGAATGCGTTATATGATCAATATTAACAAAACTTCATCGGTGAATGAATTTTAACAAAGGCACTAAAATTGACAACCTTAAATAATGGTATGTTCGTTGCTTTTAGTCAAGCAATTGAATTGTAATATTAATAAAACTGATGTGTTTTACATACCGGCTAACAGTTTAACAAATTAATGATTAACGGTAAAGGTTTCAACTGAACTCTTTAAAGTATTTAATAGTATTTTAGTAGAGTGCTATGCCCGGTGGAACCAATTAAATTTGATGAACGTACATTGTTGAAATTATTTTTGTTGAAGACGAATATGATAATGACCTGCTCAATACATTCACATATTAATACGTTTTCATTTCTTTATGAATTTATAATAAGTACGTAAGTAAATGTAAATACAGATTATTTGTCAGTAAGCAGCTGTAGCCCATTGTATTTAATTAATATTCTGAACGCACATGGGTGTCCAATCTGTTCTCGTCTCATCAAAGCCAGGTCTTCGTCTTGAAGTATGCGTGTCTACACGGAATTCGGTACATTCAATATAATGATACAATTAGTGATCACCGATGGCATCCTGATACAATAACCTACAGTCTTGCTTTGGCTAGTTAACTTGAATGTCATGCATCTACAATACATCGTAACCACATGCTTTAATCATTACGTACAGACAAGATATTCACACGTTAAGCACGTTTATGTGTATGTAGACATTTAACGCTATCGGTATATTAACAAAACGCGCTGATAGAGTGCCATGTATTTACATATGAAGCTGTTTCAATGAATATTTTTACTATAATTAAGACACTGATATTAATCCGTAACCCATAGTATGTAAAAAAATCTTTCAGTATAAGCTACTATAACCTTTATCCTATTATTAAGCATGTGTGTCAAAGCTATTTAATGATTGTATCACCGCTCTATTTATAATCATTAATGGATTGTATGATGTCTTTTTGACCACCTTATCGTTTGCTCCAGGTACCATGTATTGTATTCGCCTTTGCCTGTTAAACGAACAAAAAAGTCGATATGCATCTTACGGGTATTGTATTATTGACAACTCTAAACAATAGCAACTATAATAAAGGGCATCGTCGATACAGCTGTAAAGATTATAATCGAATACGTTGTAATTAGATAGCGCGTTTGTCTTGGTGAAGAGCAGATAAATGCTTCAATTAATCAATCCGAAATGTATTGAATTGGTTAGTTTAGGATTTAAGAAACGATGGTCGTGAAGTACCTAATTCGATTATAGTGAATATCGTTCCGAGCAGGATTAACTATTAAAGGAGCGCAGGTTAGATGTTTTGTAATGTCTTATATAGAAGTGCATGTTTTTTTAAATACATATGTATATTTGTTAAACACATATTTATGCGTTTCGAAATGTGAAGTTAGCATGTTTCATCAATGGCAATTTGTATACCTTTAAGTATCATTATCTTCGATTTTCTCGTCGATTTGTGGGCTTAGTTTTATGTGTCACCGTTGGCTGAGACTGAATATGGATGCCATTTTGTTCTGTTGAAGCCGAGCGATCCGATTCTTTCAGATATGATCATATTGGCCCGATAGATACGAATAACGGCCCTTTCGTGACGAACATTAGTTGCTTTTTATAGTTACTGTAACGATATGTAATATACAAGTGTAAATACACGTATTCCCAATAAAACTGCAATTGAAATTAAGGCAATAAAAAACAACATAAATTCCATTTCTATGGAATTTAATCAATCATTGACTAAACATTCACCAGAGCACAATACTCGCACTTTTTATGGAACGATTTCTTTACACTTAATCAATGTTACATGAACCACATAAATCGTGTTAAAATGAAGTAAAAATCAACAAGATTATCAGTGTGGAAAGCAGACAATGTAATCAATGTAATCAAAGCTCTACAAACCTCACACCATGTATCGCTAGTTTACAAAGCTGTAGGAGGGAACATATTACTGTCACATAAATATCGCTGCAGGGCAGTAAACGGGATAGGTATAGATACTTATTATAGCACTGTGTGTTATGTAGTCTAATTGAAAACGACATTCCGTAGGTAAGATGGTATCGGAAGAAATAAGGAAAAGCATTAAGCGGTTTGGGCTAATTAAGCTATTTGTAGTTTGACGTTTACGTATTGCTATAACGTGTTGTATTATACCGTTTAGGATATGGGTATTAATTCTTAAGTTGATAAACATTGAGTGCTTGATTATATGAAAATGTGTTAATCAGTATGTGAAGTCCACATTAAAATTGAACGTTTGCCATCTACTTTGATACCAATACTGTACTTAAATTATTTTCTTAGTTCCGCTTGTGTTCGACTTTTTTCTTATCCTCTGTCTTCGTGTCTTTATTTCTCGTCTTGATGATCAACATTTCACTGCCGCTGTGTATATTTTCTAAACATCTTATTATCAATGCTATCGTCATCGCAATCAGTAGCATCGTCAAAATCAACATCATAATCACAATCACAATCACAATCATCGTCAACAACTTCACTAGCGATGCATTTTGTATTTTGTCGCCAGCATGAACGTAACTTCATCACTTCTACAATCCTTCTATTTCTATTTCGTTCTCAGTATCATAATAATTGTTCGCATTGTGTTAAACTCTTTCTTAATAGCGAGCAAAACGGTCTAAATGTACTTTCTAAAAGATGCAAAAACGAGGCCGACATCTGTATTTGACGTTTTACAAACAAACAAATTGTGTCATTTGAAATATATTTTGTTCACTGAACTTTAGACTTTTATAGGTGAACGTAAAATTTAATTTAGTGAAATGTAATACTTTATAAGTAATATAACACAATTCGCAACATGTTTCCATCAACAACATTGGTCCACCAGTGTCTGCAAGTGTCAGTTCTTTTGATGATTGTAAACAGTTACGCAACACATGAACACTATCGTTGTTTGTGTTATATGCTGATGAATTAAACCTGAAGATACACCAAAAGCAGCTCGTATCCTGTATAGAATATCACTTCTATTCGTTTGATACAGCAATTTAGTCTAGCACGATATATCTCAACGTATGATACGAATAATTGCGCGTTTGTCAGCGAGGCAAATACACAAAACTTAACACAACAAGGGAAACCTTTCAATTTGGAAGATTGGTAACATTTATTTTTTTAAATTTAAAATCGCTTATTTATTAATAACGTTTTTTTCCGTGAATGAGATGATTGATGACTCATCATTATAGATGAACAAGATTGTGTGCGCAATCCTTATAAAATGTGCTAACGTTGGGGAAAAATGTAGATTACTAGGTTAAAATAAAAAAGCATGTAAACACTCACTCTAGTGGTCAAATTTATAACACAATCTTCAAGAAATATTGTCAGAACATTCATCTAGATAATATCTAAGCTGAGCATGAGACCGGGTCACGTTGGGCCAAAACTAGGTCAATATGGCAAATGAAATATAACGCTTATGGACACTCATGTACCTCATTTATTACTAAATCTTCATGAAAGATGGTCCGAATATTTTTCTAAATGATATATCGGAGTTTGAAACGGGGTCTTCTGTTGACAAAAACTATAGTATTAAGTCAAATTAAAGAATCAGCTTGTTAACACTCTAGAGGCAACATTTATTGCCAAATCTTTATATACACTGGTCAGAAAAGCAGGCCTTTAGTTAACTTAAATAAAAAAAACACTTGTGAACACTTTAGAAAGGATATTTATTGTCCAATCTTTATAAAGCGTGGTGGAAACATTTGTCTAATGATGTTTTTGAGATTGGTTCATATTTGGTCTAAAACGCGGCCACTAGGACATAACAGAACAGAACATTACTTTTCTGTTAAATAAACATCACCAGCTTTGGTTGCACTTATACATATATTGTGAAACCTTGTATAAAATACCTGTTCAAATCAGATAAGTTCTTGTGGGTCAAAAACGATGTCAGAATTAGTTATGGCGTCCGTTTAATGTCAGTTTAAACAATTTTCCACTCAAAGCAAATTATATCCACCTATATTTTGGATAGATTAAATACATAATGTTAATTAAAAAAAATGCCGACACTGTTTATGTAACTGCCTTTATTTTATCTTACGAAGTAGTTGATTAAACGCTTCTGCATGAACGAAGAAAAACAATGTAAAACAAACTAGATTTTGCATGAGATATTTCTACAGAAAAAAACTGCATTAGTTTATAGATGATTATATCAGTATTTCAGAAATATTAATCGGAATAAGGCTACGAACCTTGCATAGTTTGTCAAATGCGTGTTTGTAAAAAGCACTGGGTTTATGCCACATGTTTATTCTATTATTTGAACGATGCGTTATAGTAGTATGTATTTTTAGTATTAGAAAAAAAGGACATCACACGATATCATTAATGCATTAAATGCAACGTTCGCTAAGCCAAACGTAAACAAACATTTAAAGCTATACAAATCAGTTTTCGAAGACACTACTTGTATAGCCCTGACAAAACATCAAATACATTTTAAACACAAACTTCAGTGTTGACATAAACATTTATTTAAATTAAATGAGTTACTGATTAACAAGTCTTATACTTATTCGATATATGACTACCAATTATGCCAACTTAAGAACTTACCTTTAGATATTTAAGTACATATTTATCGTTTTCCGACTGTGTTAGCAAGGTTCAAATTATTACAATAGTAATGTGCATCCATAACTGAGACAAATTACAAAAAACGTACATTTAACATGTTATGACATTCGGTAGAGTGCTTGACTACACATCAGACGAAAGTGGGTTCGATCTCCGGCCCGACAACTTGTGTAGAACTTGGTCGTGAAATCCTTTATACGGAATTCAACCCCTTCCTGTGATTCAAGTATGGTTATTATCAGTTACTAACATAAGTATTTGCAAGCATTATTTGTAAAGCAGCTATTCTAGAAAAAGGGTGAGTTTGAGAACTTACCGCTTTGATATGACTGAAATACTGTTGAAACGGTGACAATTCCAACTAATCAAACAAAACAATGTGACTCCATTCCATCACATATGATTAATTGCTTTAAAGTGGAAAGCTTTTTATTGTGTATGCATTGAGTATTTGTCTGAATTGTTCTATTAAACGGTTTGCAAGACAGAGCTTTGTGTCGGCATTTATTTTACAAACACCGCAAGTAACAACATAATACATGTAGAATTTCTTAATCTGCACAGTTTACATTCATCACACTACTTCTTTAATTTAAAATTTGAACTGTGCAACACATCACAATATTTCACCAACACATAGGTAATGGATTAACAATCAGAATCATTACCGGGCAGATGTCATTTTAATTTGGAAATACAATCTTGTTTGGATTCGATTTCCAAATAAAAACATAACTCATTTGCGGCTGGAAAATAAGCAGATTTGCATCATTTCCGATGACAAAATTACCTGATTTATAATTCTACGAAAGAACTCGGATTTTGCATCAAATGTTCATTCGATCTCATTAATGAGACATTAACCTATTTCGCTTGCATTGCATCGTTAACTATGAATTGGTAAAGATTGGAATTGATCTATTTTTGTTTGCATTTCCAAGGCCGCCAGATTGGCCCATGAAACAATTTTATCGCAATGAAGTGTGCATGCACATGTTATCAAGTCGCTTCGACGGTAATACAGGTTAATGTTGTTGTATGTATATAACAAACCACTGTCAATCATGCAAATTATAATATATATTTAATATTTGTGTGAAAATCGAGTCCTTACTCTTGAATAAATTATAAAATACATACGTGAAACTTAGAACCGTAAAAGTGACATTTTGGTGATTTGTGCACTAAAAACCATGCATTTGATTTGATATTTCACGGTATTGAATGGCTTCGGATTCACATAGAAACGACGCCAAATACAAACGATCGTTATACATCCTCCCGTTTGAACTTTATTCAACGACGATACGCGGTACAATATTAAGTATATATCACATTGGTGACATACATCCAATGAATTTAGTAAACATCTTCATGATCACATAAACACACAAACATAGGGTAATTGTGTTTCAGACAAATTTAATTTAATGAAATGCGTTATTATGAAATGACATTTTCAATCTAGAATAAGAACTGGTAGCATGGTATAAATATACTTAATCTATATAATACATCTTAATTAGCCTGACAGTTTGAAATAAAGCAATATGATATCATATTATCCTCTCCTGTGTAATTAGGTATATATGGAAATAACTTGGATTTGTTTCTAATCATAACAAAATCTAAAAATTAAAATTTGATAACTTACATGGATATTAAAACATTTTACATTTTAGTCGCGGCTATTTTTAATTTTCTTAAAAGAAAAATACGTGTAAAATGCGACCATGTTTAATTTTATGTGTTGCCTAATGCGGTTGTCGATATTATGGGAAATGCATTTTATTGTAACTTTCATATAAGCCCTAAACAACAATTACAAGTGTGTGTATTTAATACGACGTAAACAAATATTTATATCTTATGTTTTGTTCTGTGGAGTTCCGTTCCGCTCCATTCCGTTCCGATCTGTTTTGTTCTGATCTTATCCTGTACACGATTTGCGCATAGAATGATGCGTTAAAGTGGTTGTATCGTTGAGCTGTAATTTTGTATGTTGAAACGATAATTCAGTTTTATTTTCAATACGGACACGCACTTTCTAAATGAAATATCGGTATCTCGATTCAGTGCGTTATATGTTAGTCGTACACATATTAAAATAGTATGATCTTCAGTTTAAGTGGCGATGATAAATGACTATGTAGCAACATATATATTGAAACATTGTGTGTTTCTCATCGACATGCAGATATATAAGGTTTTTCAGAGCAGGTCAAATTGTAAACCTTAAGAACGGTCTGTATTGGTGAAAGATATATGTTCGACAATGAATATATTTTATACGAATTATCTTATACAAATTGCGATTGGTTCAAACATGATGTTATCTGAAATATATCATTTTGTATAATTTATTTTTCATTATTGTAATGCTTGGCTGCTGAACGTCATTCACCAAACAGAACTATTCTAAACTGTTGCCCTGGCTAATTCCGTTCAGATTTTGTATACAAATTCCATTGAAATCATTTCTATTGTATTTGTGTTTTATAGGTAACAGTATCGCGCCACTTCTGGCAACACATGAGGTTGAAGAATACGTTATGATAAATTATGTGTTAGTATGAAAACATGTGAATTACACAGCTATGTGATAATGAATAGGCGTGTCGCCGAAATGACATAAAATGTTTTTCAATGCGGTTTTGTCAAAATCAGTTTCATTATCAATATCATCCTGATTCTAATCATCATCATTAGAACAATTTGTGCTACCTGACGAAAAAAATTTGCGGGATACGAAATACTGGGAATGAGCCACTTTATTTGTTTTATTAATTAAAGTATATTTCTTCTTTCGTGAAACATCTTTCATATTTGGATTTTCCTAAATTTAAACTTTCATATATTTTGGAAAAGGCTACTGTGTTACATATATTTACATAAAATTAACTTGTAATATTGTTTGTATGATAAGCAACAAAACTCCTGCCATTCGTAACACTGCGTCAAAACACAGCTCTTTGCAGGAAGAAGCATAAGAAACACATACAACGATAAGTACATTTTAAGTGAAGCATTAAATAACCACATGCGTAGAATTGACATTGGGCTCAGGGATCACAATGCGGTTAATTCTGACGTCCCTGAAAACATTCAAAAAGCAAATATAATAAAAATTTGATGAACCCTTCATGCTCCCAAATCCCTGCTTAATTATTTAAACTTCCGACTCGACTTTTCTATAACGACGCAGCTCTCAAACTTGTTATAATTGCTCGAATAGTTGCATTGGTTCATTTTCATTCAGTTTCAGTTTCAAGGGCGTCTCAAAAAGGTTTGATGATAAGTTTTATAATTTGCTTTATCACGGTGAACCGTTCATGTCTTGTTGTGTTGATGTTGTCGTTCCAAAAAAAATATTAATGCGATATTTGTGAAAAGCTAAATACGTATGTATTAATGTGTTTGTAGCAAAAAGGTGTGTGTTACACTGCGGTTAGTACATTTACTTTGGAATGTAAGCTTCTTTGATATGTTCACGCCGATACTATGTACTGACAGACAACGTTGCCAACAACAATGCAACTTACGAGTATACAAATAACTACATCTAATTCGTCTGTATTATAAATCTATTTTAAACGAGTATCCATTCATTTCATCAGCATAACAGCGCGAAGCTTGTGGAAAGGCTTAATATGTTCAGCATATATTCTGGTTAATAAAACTCACCGACATTCTGTTTAATCTGAGATTTAACACATTTCGTCAGGCCTTGTATTTTTATAAGGTTCCTGGCGCGAGGAGAAACAATAAATGTTTGGCTGCATTTGAGCATGCAATTTGTTAAAAAACTTGACATACTAACCAATAACACAAACACTCCGATGCCAGCTATATTAGTTGTTTTTGCAGCACCTAATCACATAAAAACCATCTTGTTTTTTTGTATATATATTTAAAGACGGATTGGAATTGCCAAAATAGATATCCTCTCAATAATACGTTATAGCCAAAATGTACACCGAGTACCATGTAAAGTAGAAGTTTATCATATCAAACAGCATCCTGCTTTTTCCGAAAACCGGCTTTTGAATTAGATATGCTTTATTCATAAAGTAATCATCATGTATATACCTAGATGTATACAACGTTGATATATATATTCATTTTACGACATAACATATACAGACCGTTCAGAATATGTAAATCCTCGAAAGTAAATTAGAGTGGTAGGCTCTCCGACGAGGTGTTTGGGTGAAAACTTATGAAAAACAGCCGTTGATGCAACATGTGTTTCGACTGGTGAATATTATGTGTCAACTACACAATATCATTTTTATTTGGTCATACCATCAATCATTTGTCCAGTTGGTTGCATTAATTTAGTACACACAAAGTGAACCTTCAGCTGCAACTGCTGGGGAGAAACTTTATTTTAATATTCGTTTTGTTATTTATGACAAGGATCCAGTTTAGAAACAATAAGGTACTCAACACATGTATTAGACAAGACCCGCAAGAACACAAAACATACACATACCTGGGCAAACATTAATATCGCAAAATGCATTCACCAGTGATTGTCGTTTTCTCCATTTATACTTGCAAATGAAAGGAACATAAGTGAGATACATTGTTTTTAAGAAAAGATACAAAACACTATTATGTTTTTTAACACATACATGTATACATAAAACTAGTGTGAGCATGTGTAATTCTAATGAATTGATTATATTTGCGGAGAAGTTCACATTATTGCTTATAGGTTAGAGTATGTAATTCAACAATATCAATTTAATACTATGAACAACATTTTTAAGTATTGTTAAAAAAAAATAACTATATACACGAAGACAAAAATAAAGTTTTTACTGGGATTGGAACCCGGGTCGACTTGATCAAATGACACACTTTACACTCAGATAGTACGGTATACTAACGAGACGTTTTGATTAATGTAAGCGATCCGTTATTATTGTAATTATGAGTGTATATTTATATAAACCAAACTAGAAATTTATCTGATAAGAGCTGCTAAAACGAATCTTTACAATGTTTGATAAATGCGATGAACGTGTGTATATGATGGGATTTCTAGATAAACAAGTGTTATCATAATGCACACGGAAATACTTCAATAATCATGAAAACAGTGGTACACATAATCCATAAATCTAATAATAATGTGGCAGGATAATGCATAAGGCTGACAATCTAAGCCTTTACCATTATTGGGTTAATACA
Organism: Dreissena rostriformis; assembly: GCA_007657795.1. Taxonomy (NCBI): domain Eukaryota; kingdom Metazoa; phylum Mollusca; class Bivalvia; order Myida; family Dreissenidae; genus Dreissena; species Dreissena rostriformis. The sequence continues at coordinate 21,533 of VMBQ01000543.1, read as the reverse complement.
AAATTGTTTTGTCACTCTAACAATGACCTTGACCTTCTTTTTGCCGGAAAAGAAAAGAAAAACTTTGTACGCAGATGAAAGTAAATAAGGTAGATGCCTTTTACTTCTAAAAACATTCGTCATTGGTCTGTAAACGCAACGTTAGGTATATATAAAGAGGACGTTTGATTTAAACGTATTTCTGATTTTAATTCAAATTCGTCTTAATTTAATAAAATATAGCATTCGCTTTATATTCCTTAGTTTTAGGACGTCTTGAGGTTGTCTAGAGTATGTGTTTTGTCGCATATATCTTAAAATTGTATGAACCCACGTATTCGCTAAATATTTGTTAAAATACTAAACAATTAGTTTTAGTGAATTACATTCATCTTCTATTCAAATAGACATTATTGTTTAGTTTGCATGTTCCTGAAACATTTTTTTTAGCTTTGAAACGGCTCAAGATAAGTTAACAGAATACTTAAATGTTACATTATAGACTTTGAGCTATTTGGTAGTATAACAATTAAATGCTGTTTATGTTGTTGTTCTGTTTTCATCCGACACCATACGGTCCAAAGTGACTTTAAACTGTTTGCACAGCTTCTTACTCTCTTGTTTTAATACAACTAGTAATTAAATGTGTGTTCAATTAGTTTTATCCGCGGCGGAATTTATAGCCATGCATCCTTTCAAATGACATATTTTGTTCAAAATAGAAAGTAACGTGAATTTGGCATGAACCTACCATTCAAGTTCATTAATCGAACATTAAAGTCGTTTTCTTGGCAAAATTGCGTACTACTGGTGGTTTTGGCTTGTTTCTTACAAGAACAAAATGAAGGCCTACTTCGCTCATTAAACACAATTGGTAGAGTACGCCATCTACATACACGTGTATACCTGGCTGGCAAAAAAAAACGTACCAATATTGATGCTTAAATACATACAATGACCGTATTGTATATTCGTGTATACGATCTCCGTGCACGTGTTGTGTTAGATAATGTTAACAACGTCATGTTTACATGTTGCGATTTTCAGATTCAATGCATACTCTCATTTGATTCATATTAAGGTTAGATCAGCATTTTGTTCGCGATATATATTTCTTAAAAATGTTGACCATCCACACTATATTTACTGACCATGATCTCATTGAATGGGAAAATATGACGCATAGAGATACAAAATGCATCTGCAACGGCCAGTGTCTCTGAACATAACATTCAACATTGAGGATTTATACGGGAATGCGCATAATACTGCACTATTTTCCTTAATGATGTTTAGCGTTTATATATGGTACACGTATACAAAAAGCGCTTAATACTGACCGACATGGTTGTTCCGCTTTATCCGGCGTAATAATTTGAAGGAAAGGTCGTCAGCTAATGCAATCACCAACCCATCATTACATCCACACTAATCTATCAATCAATCCATCCATCAACCCGATTACATATCCACAAATAAGTCAATAGCAAATCAATCATATATACGCATTAACATTTCTTTAAATTTGTAGAAAACCAAAACGTTAATTGAAAAGAACTGCTGCTTAAAAATCGCGTAATTAACATTCAACCTTTTTTATGTTAAATTAATTGCATTTCTGTCTTCCATTCCGTCAGTGCATTTTTCGATCTTTCTGTTAATTAAGTTTTAACAATTTCAATTAAAACAAAGTATACGGCTCGTAGAGGTATTAATTAATAACTGTAATTAATTTGAAATCTTACTGGCATTAAACTCCTTTTATGTTTTAATGCTTCAGAAATTTATAAACTTAATAACGAGCTGATCGCCTATTGAAACTCAATTAAATTCACAAACAAACACTTATATGCCATCGTGTGCTCTCATTTTAATTGGACCTACATTCAAGTATAAGTTTAATTGCCTGTATATTGTCTCGATGGAATTCAATTAGACATTTCAAGGGTACCTCCGTCAAATATGTGTATGTTTCTGTTGCAATAAAAAACATTATGTATACTCACTACTTTAGACATGAGAAATACAATTCATGAAGTGTTACCTTTTATGCATCATTTAATATGATGATATTGGAAAATGGACTTATCTAACGAAATCTAGCGTTTATAATTAAGCCATACAGGTGTCAGTTTGATAACCTATTTGCTCAAAATCGTGGTAATCGTCTTAATACTTACGTTAAAATAATACAAAAATATGTCAAACGATACTTAACTAATAAATAAAAATATTTGTTGACATTACAAAGCATACTATATAAAGAAGTGAAATTATGTTATATTTGTTTAATAATCGGTGCAAAGTTGCAAACTTGTATCTACATTGGAAATAAAAGTATTGTTGTTATATATCATAAGAAATTAGAATAAAATAATACTATTTTACAGCATATACATTTATGTAGTTGTAACTTGTTTGTATATTCGCACGGTTCTCATTAATTGTGCTGAGTTGCGCAATGCAAATTACGTATAAATGCATTGTTAAGCTTGTTTTTATTGAAACAGCATGCATGATGGATACAACATGTCATCACAAACGATTTTATCTTCCGTAGGCATTTGCCATATATTATTGTTGTTTACGGTGTCTGAAATCCAAACCAATCACTTATTTCTTATATAAATACGCAACGATATTTCAGTGAGAGTGTCGAGCCAATTAGAAAAGATCGTATACATACACTTATATTTGTATACAATCTGCCTGTGTGCATATTATGTTCTTACAATTAAAGCGTGTTGTTCGATGAATGAGTCACTTGCCTTAACGTAACATTTTAACACACTGGCAGGATTAGTTCACAGATTGCAAAACAAAAACTGTAATATGCATATTTGAGTAAGTTTGGCATGATAAACACCATGCCACAGACATGAGCTAAAACTTGGTGGTTGTTAAATAAATATGTATTCAACTTGCAAGACAGACTAAACAAACGTTCCGACAATTTGTTTCGTTGTTTCTTCTCTCCATGCGTGTAATGAACAGTACAATTACCCAGAATCATAGACGGCAGTTCACGTGGATACCTTGCAATTCATTTAATAAGGATAACGCTACTTCGGAAATAAACACAAACCACACATTACATTTTTTATTGTTTCTTATATATGTAAATGCTACATAATGAGTTATTTCGGATGGTATACTTGTTGATGATGTCGATTGTTTATACATATTTTGAACACTTAGCCGTTCGTATAAATTGGGTGAGTAACTCAATTTGTGTATTTGATTTTCCTATGAATATGCTGTTAAATGGAGGCTTTAGCATTCATGTATACCACATATTAAGCACAGAGTTTTGTTTTCCGGGACGAATCATTTACATAATTGATAGAGTTTATATTGTGGTATGTGTGTTTACAGATATCAACACACACTGAAACATTTTAACACGAGTATATCGTTCTATTATTTATTTTATTGTTTGCATCTGGAATGCGTTCTTTAATGTGCAATCCTAATTACAGGCAGGCACTAATTATTGGCTCGTTTATATGCAATAAAGTTAGCTTTTATTCCCAGTGCCACTCGTTTTAATTTGCTTAACAGCCGTAATAACATAAATCACTTAAAGTTAATATTAACCACTCTTGTTTGCATTAAGTATTTACGCAAATTACTGTTATAATAAGAATAGTGCATTCCACAATGGTTATAGTTCATAACTATTCCTATTTGTTATAATAATGGGTCAAAACACAGCTCTATGCAGGAAGTAACATACTATAACACGTACAACGATAAGTACATTTTTTATTGAAGCATTACATATCCACATGCGGAGAATTGACATTAGGCTCGGGTTAACTCTGACAGGCCTGAAATAATTAAACAAGCAAATATAATAATAGTAAGTTTAACCCTTAATGCGCACACATTCTAGCTTAATGAAACAAACTTCCGACTCGACAATTCTATAAAGACGCAGCTCTCAAACTATTTATAATGGCATGGGTTTGTTTAAATTCAGTTTAAGTGTCAAGGTCGTGAAATGTTTGATATAAGTTTCATATTTGTCTTTGTCACTGTGAATCGTTCATTCCTTGTTGTGTTGATGTTGTCGTTTCAAGCAAAGAATATTTATGCATTTTTTTTAAACGCTAACTTTGTATGTATTAATGTGTTTGTAGCCAAAAGGTTTGGGTGAAACTGCGGTTAGTACATTTTCTTTCGAATGTAAGCTTCTTTGACATTGTCACGCCGATAATATTTATACGTACTTTGAAAGACAACGTTTCAAACAATAATGCAACTCACGAGTATATCAATTACTACGTCTAATTCGTATGTATTCTAAATCTATTTTAAACGAGTATCTACTCATTTCATCAGCTTAAAAGCTCAAAGCTAGTTAAAAGGCTGAATATGTTTAGAATATATTCTGGTTCGAAAAAACTACATATTTTGCCCGACATTCTTAATAATCTAAGATTGAACACGCTTCGTCTTGCATTGTATTTTCATTGTGTTCATTGCGCAATAAGCTTGTACACATGTGTAAAACTTTATGAACACATGTTTGGCTGTATTTGAGCGTTGCAATGTGTGAACTACTTCACCTAATGACCAATAACAATAACACTTGGCCGCCAGCTATGAAAGGTTTCTTTGCAGCAGCTCATCACATTAAAACCATCTTGTTTTGTTTATAATTAAAGACGTATTTATATTGCCAATATAGATATTCTCCCAATGATACGGTATAGCCATAATGTACACTGAGTACTATAGTATTATTATGCAAACGTTTATCCCAGTATACAGTATATTGCTTTATCCAATAAACTTGACTTCTTAGCCGACTTCCGAAATGTATATGTTCTTTTCATAAACTAATCATCATGTTTATATCAAGAGGTATACAACGTTGATATACCTATTAAATGTACGATATACAATATATATACTTGTCAGAAAATGTAAATCATCGAAATAAGAGTGGTTGGCTTTCAGACAAGGTGTTTGAATGAACATTTGTGAACAACAGCTGTTGATGCAAAATGTGTCGACTGGTGAACAGTATATATCTATTTCACAATATCGTTGTAATTCGGTCATACCATAAATCATAAGTTTAGTTGGTTGCATGAATTCAGTATACACAAAGAGAACCTTCAGCTGCACCAGCAGGGAAAGAAACCGTATAATACCATGCGTTTTATTTTTATTTTTTGGCAAGGAGCCAATCACCAAATAATAAGGCACTCAACACATGTATTAGACAAGACCAGCACGTACACAATAGACACACAGAACAGAGCAAATTAATATCGAAAACTGCATACTCTTGTGAATGTCGTTTTCTCCATTTATACTATTTCAAAATTACACATTGCACATGAAGGAAACACAAGTGACATAGTTTATATTAATAAAAGAGAAAAAAAACTATTAATTTTGAAACACATACATGTATATATAAAACATATGTAATTCTAATAATGTATCATATGTTCAGAGTATTTCACATGATTGCTTATATGTTGAAGTAGGGCATTCACCGTAAACAATTTTAACACTATGTATAAAATGTTATATTGTAAACAGAACATAAATATAGACACAAGACAAAATAAAGTCTTTATAGGAATAGGAACCCGGTTCACTTCGATCAAACGACACAATCTACCATTCAGAAATTGTTACGTTATATAAACGCGACGTTTCGATTTAAGTAAGCGATCTATTATTATTATCATTATAATTGTATATTTATGTAAACCGAATAAGAATTTAAATCTGATAGGCGCTGCTAAAACGAATCTTTACAATGTTTGATAAATGAGATAAACATGTGTTAATGATTGGATGTCTAGATAAACAAGTGTTATCATAATGCACACGGAAATACTTCAATTATCATGAAAACAGTCATACACATAATCTATAAATCTAATATTAATGTGGCAAGATAATGCATAAGGCTGACAATTTAAGACTATACCTTTATTAGATAAATTAAAAAAGGTTTTGCCATTCTAAAATTGATCTTGACATTCATTTTCCGGAAAAGAAAAGCTTTGTAAGCAGATGAAAGGAAATAAGGTAGATGCCTTTTACTTCTAAAACATGTGTCATTGTTATGGTTACGCAATGTATCGTATATATAAAGAGGACGTTTGATGTAAACGTATTTCTGATTTAAATTTAAAATCATTAAACGTAAAGAAAATATAGCATTTGCTTTATATTCTGCAGTTTTCGGACGTCACATGGTTTCCAAGAGTAAGTGATTGGTCGCATATAACTTCGGTTGTATCCACTTACGTATTCGATAAATATTTGTTTAAATATTGCACTTGTTAAATGTTCATACTTGAACACAACTAGTTTTAGTTAGTTGCAATCATCTTCTATTAAAATAGACACAATTTACAGTTTGCAAGTTCTTGTTGTTGTTGTTTTGTTTAAATCAGACACCACACGGTTCAAAGTGACTTTAAACTTTTTGAAACGCTTCATTCTCACTTCTGTTAATACAACTAGTAATTAAATGTATGTTCAAATAGTTTTATCCACGGAGGAATGCATAGCCATGCACCCTTTTAAATGACATATTTTGTTCAAAAGAGAAGAAAATGTGATTCTGCCACAACCTACCAATAAAGTACATTAACCGAACATAAAACTCGTTTTTTTTTGGCATTAAGGCGTACTACTGGTGGTTTTGGCTTGTTTCTTACAAGAACAAAATGAAGGCCAACTTGGCTCATTAAACACAATTGGTAGAGTACGCCATTCACATTCACTTGTTCAACTTGGCTGGCAATAAACAACGTACAAATATTGATGCTTAAATAAATATTATGACCGAATTATATATTCGTGTATTCGCTATCCGTGCACTTGTTGTGTTAGATAATGTAAACAACGTCATATTAACATGTTGCGAATTTTAGATTCAATTCATACTATCATTTGATTCATATTTAGATTAGATCTGCATTTTGTTTTCAAATTATCATGCATTTAGTAACAATTATATACGATCGCCATATATATTTCTTAAAAATGTTGACCATCCATACTATATTTACTGACCATGATCTCATTAAATGGGAAAATATGACGCATTGAGATAGAAAATGCTCCTGCAACTGCCAGTGTCTCTGAACATAACATTCAACGTTGAGGATTTATACGGACATGCTGTAACACTGCACTATTTTCCTTAATGGTGTTTAGCGTTTATATATGGTACACGTATACAAACAGCGGTAAATACTAACCGACATGGTTGTTTCGCTATATCCGGCGTAATTAAATTGATGGAAAGGTCGTCAGCAAATGCAATCACCAACCCATCATAACATCCACACTTATCTATCAATCTATCCACCCATCAACCCGATTACATATCCACAAATAAGTCAATAGCAAATCAATCATACATACGCATTTATATTTCTTTAAATTTTTGTAGAAAACCAAAACGTTAATTCAAAAGAACTGCTGCTTAAAAATCGCGCAATTAACATTCAACCTTTTGTTGTATGTTAAATTAATTACATTTCTGTCTTCCATTCCGTCAGTGCATCTTTCGATCTTTCTGTTAATTAAGTTTTAACAATTTCAATTCAAACAAAGTATACGACTCGTAGAGGTATTAATTAATAACTGTTATTAATTTGAAATCTTACTGGCATAAAACGCCTTTTATGTTTTAATGCTTCAGAAATGTACACACTTAATAACGAGCTGATCGCCTATTGAAACTCAAGTAAATTCACAAACAACCACGTATATGCCATCGTGTGCTCTCAATTGAATTTGACCTACATTCAAGCGTAAGTTTAACTGCCTGACTTTGTCTCGATCTAAGATGGAATTAGGCATGTCAAAAGTACCTCCGTCAAGTATGTGTATGTTTATGTTTCAATAAAAAATCATGTATACTCACTACTTAAGACATGAAAAATACAATTCATGAAGTGTAACCTTTTATGCATAATTTAATATGATGGTATTGGAAAATGGACTTATCTTATGAAATCTAGCTTTTATAATTGCTCTATACAGGTGTCATTTTGATAATTTATTTGCTTTATATAGTTGACATTAAAAAACATTCTATTTTATAGTCGTTTAATAATCGGTGCAAAGTTGCAAACTTGTATCTAAATAGGAAATATAGGTATTGTTGTTATATATCATGAGAAATTAGGATAAAAATAATATACAGCATATACCTTTATGTAGTTGTAAATTGTTTGTATATTCGCACGGGTCTCAGTAATTGAGTTGAGTTGCGCATTGAACATTACGTATACATGCATTTTTAAGCTTGTTTCTATTGAAACCGTATGCATGATGGATACACTATGTTATCACAAACGATGTTTTCCTCCGAAAGCCTGTGCCAAATATTATTGTTGTAAACGGTGTCTGAATTCCTAACTGTTCGTCCAAAATGCACTTATGACTTATATAAATACTGACCCATACGTGTGGCTGTTATCGCATCATAGCGAATGTCGAGTCCATTAGGGGGGATCGCATGTGTACATATATATTTGTATTCAATATGCATGTGTGCCAGCCGTGTTCCTTATAAATATAGCGTGTTGTTCGAAGAATGGGTCAACTGCCTTAATGGTAACATATTTAGAGACTGGCACGATTAGTCCTCAGGTTTCAAAAAAACTGTAATATGCATATGTGTGTAAGTTCGGCATGATAAACACCATGACAAAGACATGCGCTCAAACTTGGTGGTGTTTAAATAAATATGTATTTAATTTGCAAGACAGACTAAACAAACGTTCCGACCATTTGTTTCGCTGTTTCTTCTCTCCACGCGTATACTGAACAGTAAAATTACCCAGAATCATAGACGGCAGTTCGCGTGGATACCTTGCATTTAATTCAATAAGGATAACGCTAGTTCTGAATAAACACAAACAGCAAATTACCGTTGTAATTGTGTTTTATATATGTAAATGCTACATAATGAATTATCTCTGATGGTATACTTGTTGATGATGTCGATTGCTTATACTATATTTGAAAACTTAGCCGATCGTATTAAATAGTGTGTAACCCAATTTGTCTAATAGTTTTTCCAATGAACGGGTTGTTAAAAGGATACTATAAAATTCATGTAAACAACACATTAATAACCGTTTTTGTTTGTTCTTTCCGGAGCGATTCATTGGCATGATTGATAGAGTTTATATTGTGGTAAGTGTGTTTATGGATATCAAGAAACATGGTAACAATAACGTCAACGCATTTTAACACGAGTATATTGGTATTATTATTTATTACCCGGTTTGTTTATTTAAATGCACACCACTTATTACAGTCAGGCAGTAATAACTTACTCAAATACATTCAACAAATTTAGCTTTTATACCCTATGCCACTCATTTTTAATTTGCATGACAGCCGTGCTGACATTATTCACTTAACTGCGATATTATCAAACCTTTCTGCACTAAGTATTTACGCAAATTACTTTTAAAATTAGAATTACATCGCACCAACATAGTTCATATTTTTTTCTATTTTTTATAAGAAAAAGTATTGTAACAAAGTGCAACGTTTTTTTTTATGTCTTGGTAAATATAGTGCAATATGCTCATGCATTTATAATTATGTAAGCTGTATTATATAAGAATATAGATGATAAACTGTAAAGCATTCCCCTAACAGTTTACCTAAGTGAGGTATGAGCCACGTTATGCGAAAAAAATTCTTATGCCATATGCGGCCAGCGTATCTCCAGTCCAGTATGCGCATCTGAGCTGTTTGGCTTTGAGTCACCCTGGCTTATAAGACCCCGTAACCTTGCGGGACTGTATTGCGGACAGCGAAGCTCCTGACCAGACTGCGCGATTGGCCGCATATGTCATAAGACTCGTTTTCGCATGACACGGTTAATACAAATGAAAGGTCGGTCGCCTATGCATTTGTATCTTTTTATACTTGCATATGTCGTATGTTTGCCTTATTTGATGCAAACGGCAAAACTAAACTCGATGACCTTTTGAGTATTTAATTTTGTACCAAAATGTAAGTGTTGTAAGTTTTAATTGAAGCGTGGTATTTAACAACGCATTTACTAAGTAAGTATTTTAACAGATCCAAAACAACGATATGTAATAATGCAAACTGAAGGATGATTGTTTAAAATAGCATTTATATCATTTCACTTTCTGTTACTTTTTAAAATTAATGAATTGTAAGATCGTTATTTGCCTCGTATTGCCAAACGTGTATGCATGATACGAAGTGGTGTGTTAAAACGTCTGTGTCGGCGTTTACTGTTAATTGTGAAATGTCATGTTTAATAATTGAAATCAGTTCGATTACTAAAATTTCAAAAAAGCACTTACCCTTTAAGGATGTTAAACTGGATACTCATTATTTATAATTATATTTTTCGATTTATTGTGTAAGTATGAGGTTTAGCAATTTTATTATTATCCACTATTAAGGGACCTACGTTAATACAAACATGAAAATGAAATAATAGGAAAAGGTTTCCTAATGAGACCATCTTATTGTTAGCACACTATTTGTAAAGAAATTCCAAGATTATAATTTATAGAAACGACCTTATCAATTGTTATCACACAATATATAACTCGTTACTATTCGCATCAGACATACAGTGTTTAAATCGTAGTTCCAACTAATACTTCGTCATTGAAACACGACCAACAAATTAAAATTGAAATCAACGTAAAAGTTTGTGTATAAATTAGTAAATGCTGATGTGGACCTACCACACTAAAACCAATGTAATTATATAATTAAATAAACACTTAACGTACAAGATAATTTTGAAATGAGCAATATTTTATCCCCTGTTTTCGTATTAATGTGCATCTTAGTTCAATTACCCGCGCAATTACCTGTTCAAAGAACCAATATCTGCGGTGATATAAGACAGATCGCTGGAATCGCAATCAACTCAATACGTTAATGTGTCTTGTGAGATTTAACTGAATCATATATCATGCAACATATCAGATGAAACAACACATTCCATGAATTATTACTTTCTTTATTAAATGTGTCATTATATGATTGCAATTATTACTTTACACATGGTTAAATATCAGGAACACACACTAGTATATTACATAACGTGGTTACTGTTTCTTATGGAAAAATAGTTTATTACAAATTGATAAGATGTTACAATAATGTCCTAAAGTATTGTGCAAATATTGCATTGACTAAAACGGTACACACTGTAGCCCGTTTTGTTGTAAAACGGTAGAAGCTAAAATATACTACATATCACTTGTGGCGTTACAGTTTTTTTCAAAAAACAATGTTGATTGCTACTGAAATTACAACATGTTTCTAAATATTGACACACATGTACATGTACGTTGAAAGTGAGACATACCTCACATGTATAAATAAGACAATATACAAACGTTAATTGATGGGTTAAGTAATGAATTATTCAAAGTTAAAATCAAAACAAACAATTAGTTTTAATAATCAAATTGTCGATATAAACGTACTATTTATTATATTTCATTGTATGAATAAAACGTTTTAAATGGTAGATTGTATATATTTTATCAATATGTATTGCTTAATACTGCAAGTTGATACGCGTATCTCGTGTGTATCGCCATGGCGTAATGTATACGGTGTCCGCTATATACATATAGCGACCGAGAGGTCACGGGCTCGAAATCCAGTGTGGGAGAGTTCTTTAGACCCCTATAGACGTTTTTAATAATGTCGATGTAGTCGAGCTTTAATAAATAGGTTTAGAGTAAAGCGTTTCTTAAAATGACCTGATCATTTCAATAAAACCCTTCGGCATGCGCAAATATATTTTAATCATAATTGTATTAAAAATTGTATGGCTCTTATGGCATTCACCAGGAATGCGTACATGTATGTTAAATCCTTATTATTAAGTTTAACATTAACTTAATTATGTGCAAGCACCAAATGTTTATTTTATTACCCATTCCACTCGTTCTTGAATTTGCTTGAAAGCTTCAATGTAATAAATCAAGTTCAAGCGTTATCATCTGCCATCGGTTCCATTAAAACTGTACGGAATACACCTTTATTGGTAATAACCTTTAAATTACGCTAGCACACTTCTCGTTTAATTTAATATTCTAATTAAAAATCGTGCGTTCAAAGAGTTTAAGTTCTAGAAATGAGTATGGTAAAAATATAATTTCGATATACATATGTACCTTACTTTGCCATTAATAAGGTATATACTGTGAAAAGTCTCTCGCATTATAAAAATACATTGAAAATCTTATTTTGAATATAACACATCTCGTCAAATATTCAGTCGGCTAGCCTAATCGAATACAATATGTAATTTAAGATAACTGCGTATAAACAGGTGTTTGCTCTGTGATTTTAAGTATAAATACGACGTGTAATCAATAACTGATGGTAATTGTTCGCTTTCAATAGTTCATTGTTTCATCCAAAGGCATAACAAATTATTATAACACTTTATAGAACATTCATGTTACAACCAGGGATCTGCCCGATTAAAAGAAACACTTGGTAAATGTTTGGCGATTTGACAGGCGCTTCTCGATGTCTGTATAAAGTTTTCCTCTTTTCGTCGTCGCCCTACAATAGATGTGTAACTCGGTGGGTTGCCGCGCCGGGATTGAACATTTTAGTTTGATATTCCTTAAACGAGTATCATAGTTAACGCCAGTAGATCGCCCTCCGTCTGACAAAACGGTGAACGCCTGGTGCCTGCCTAATACCATGACGATTATTTTACATCGGGCCGCGCCTTTCAGAGCGTCTATAACAAATGTGTATGAACACAAAATAATTGCTTTGCGGGTGCCTGGTACAGAAATAGTGTTAAACATAAATATTTCAAAAACACAATTCACTTTCATACATTGATATACAACACAACTGGTAGAGTCAATATGTCTATATTCAAATACGTGAATATGCGATATGTTATATCCTAAATATCTTTTTTACATCAGTTAATCATATTCCTTTTCCCGTACGTTTTAAACGGTTCGAAAATAGTTTTGTTTCACACATTAAACTATTTATGTTTTTACTATATAAGCGAAGTTTAGAGGCCCGTTAACATTATTTATTGTATTTTCTGTCAGGCGTTTGAAATTCAAGTTATGAGATGGGAGTACACGCTATTACTGTTTTATTACCTGTAGATTATGTCCAATGATAAGTATTTCTAGAGTGTTCAAAGTCTGATTATAAAATATAACGTACTTTCACGCAAAGGGATAGCCATATTTCTAAGCACAACTTTATGTTTAGGTGCAAGTGCTATATTGTAATGGTGTATGTATGCTCCGGTAATTTGTGTCACAAAACGTGTTATGCCCATTTGGAGTTATTAAACAAGCTAATTAACATGTTTAACACTACGTCGAATTCAAATCATGTGTTCATTAGTTGTGTTAGCCAATCTTAAACACCAAGATCCTTTCCATTTTCGAATCAACATACAACACTTATACAGGAACCAGCAAATTGTGTTGAAGCAGTATTTAAAATGTAAAAGTCCACTTCCCCAGTTTTGTGTTTCCTATTTTGTAGTCACATTTTTTTGGTATAGTTTTTGAGCAGTCTCAAAACGCATACTACGCAGAGTCGGAGAACAATAACAATACGATAATCACATTAACGATTGTATGTATGGCATGATTGAACAATTATTCAAACTACTACGAGAGATACACATCTTAGCTTACAACGATTGTAATTTAGCCTGTGATATATGATAATTTTCTTTTTCAATTCATTGAACGATTATTAAGTGCTGGTTGCGATACTTGTTGTGTTCATTATTTATACAATATGCTTTAAACGCATCACACATGATGCCGATAAATAGGCAATTAAATCCAAACTATTTGTGAACATAGCTGTCTGTTTTCTAAGAAAATGGCGTCGATATTGTAATGCAGCAGACATGTTTCTGATATAAATGAACCAATAACGAAAGTGTTCGCTCTGCTCCTGATACACCTAAATCAATCTTCAAATAAGGTTAGCAACTTAGTGAACAACGTATATACCAAAATACAAACAAAAAAATACACAGATGGTTGCAAAGCGTAGGTGTATTTGTTTGTGTCGAGGGCAAGTAACTTTTTTTCTAAAATATATGCGCACAAAGCTTCTGAGCGCGTGTTGATTGATGACATCATACACTCTTTTCACGAAACTGCACACTACGAAGTTCCGACTGCTTTTCACGAAACTGCACACTACGAAGTTCCGACTGCATCCGTTGTGCAGTAAACATTATCAAATGGTTTTGCACTAATATATTTTACACGATCACTTATACGATTCATGTCTTCATATTATTAGAGGTAGCCTTTCTGGGCATGCTGATTATACTATCAGTGAGTAAACTTGTAAACAGAAATAGGCACAGTTGTTTAAAAAGTTGACAGCATTTACATCAGAATATTTGTACATAACTTTGTAGCTCTATAATTCATTTTACAGTTTGAAATCGTAAATAGTACTTTCTTTTTCAATCCTACAAATAATTTTATTTTTACTAAGTACACAACCAACTGAAATCAGGTTTGATTCGATTGCATTGTTACATTAATAAATCAGCATTGCAGGAAACATAGACAGACGCTGAACAATATTTATTCTACCACGTTCTAATTGATTGCTAGTCAAAACTTGCGTGTTGTATTGACATCAGTATTTATTGCTGAGCAGATAAAGTAATTTATCTGCAAGATGTTGGCTCATTATCTCGGTCATATCAGTAACACCAAGTTGCCTATGACGTGGTATTATGCGCATAACAAATGGTTGTTCCGAAGAATTCTATCACGCTGTGTATCTTTTTCAGCTCGAAGCAGACGAAAATACAACAACATAATAACGCTTAAAAAGTAAAGAGCTATATGCATCACGGTGCGTGATTGTAAAGCATGTCTTCATATTATTAGACGAAGCCTTACTGGGCATGCTGATATTACTGTCAGTGAGTTTGTCTGTAAAAAGAAATAGGCAAAGTCGATTTTAAAACACTACAGAATTGACATCAAACTTTTTTTTTAAATAAATAGGTAGCTATATAATTAATTGCAAAATTGTCTTTTATACAGAGTTCTTTCTTTGTCAATCCTAACAATAATTGGTGTATAAACTAAATTAAATAAATGCATCAAAATGTTGAGTTAATTCCACTGTCCACTTATTTTAATTTGAATGAGCCGTCCTGAATTAAATCGATCCAATGTGATACCATCCGCGTTTAATTCCATAAAGTATTTAAGAGAATCTTGTTTGGTTCGCAATAAGCATGACATGCTCTAACATATGTCTTGAATTTCCCTTATTTGTTAAACACATTACGTTCAGAAAGTAAACGTTCTAGTCATAATATGGTTAATAAAAATAATTCCCCACGTGTATTTCAAAATGGCCCATGCATCTGTACCAATATACCTGTGCAAATTGCTTTGCCACTGGAACTAACATTATGTTTTATGTAAATGTTATTCATTAGTTGAATTTATAATGGCCTTGTTATGGGGCATAAACGTATTACCCTTCAAACAATCATTGATTGAAATATATTATTCTACCAACGCTGGAGAATAATTTTCTTAGAAATTTGCAACCTGTATAAAATCAAACCTATTGAACGAGTTAGTTCATCTGCCCACATATTCATAGTTCACATGCTCATTCTATGAAAAGAGACTGACTGGAAATCTATTATAGACGCAATTATGTGTTATTCAAGACAACAATAGGCACAACTTTTCTAAGATGGCTGTGTGAAATGTTGCATTATATCAATATGCATAACAAAAAGCTTAAAATTAAACAGCATATCACTTAAGTTAATTGCAACAACTACTGTTGATTTGTGCAAGCTGTTTAATGTGAACGCATGTTCAAATGCATGCGCACGCATATGTGTGGAAACCGGTTGTTTTGTGTGCGAAATAGTATGACATTAACTATATTCGGCGGTGAAATGGGAAAAACAAGTTCAATACTTGTATAGTACTTAAATGGTTTACTGTATTTTCAATCGATGATATATGTTAAGATTATGTTCCAATAAAACAGACAACGTAATATACTACGCACCAAGTGAAATATGCAAGGTAATTTGCAACAGCTTTTACAAATATTGCATTTCATAATCAATTGATACATATTTTGTAAGTTAAGATGGATTAAAAACATAAACAACTTTGAATACATGATCCGATAATAACGTGTCTCAGCGTGTGGCTAAGCCGGCAATTGTACTATATATTATCAATATGTGTTATAGCTCATATATTGCATGATAAATGATTCAGTTTAATCTCACAAGACTCATAAACGTGTTGAGTTGATTGCGATTCCAGCGAACTGTCTTATATCACCGCAGTTCTAGGTTCTTTAAACAGGTTATTGTACATGTTTTTTTTTTAACTAAGATGCATATATATATATATATACCAGCTTTTTACTGTGAAATTTACTTTTAACTTGTAATAATGCGATTGTACTCTATAATTTTAACCAAAAAAGTATGTGTTCGAAATGAAACACGAATTTTTACAAACTCAAAAAATACAAAGTATTTGTCATTGACTGAGATGCACTTGCTGTTTCTAATTTACATTTGTGCCACAGTGTTCTGCAAACTTCCTTGTTATGTTTTCAGACTTGAATGGATTGGCATTATTAACAGGGTTTTATTATTCGATTGTAATCTAAACGAAGACATTCATGCCTCAGGTGCCATTAGAACGACCCGTGCTCGGAAATAAAAATCTGTCATTTGAAGCATATTTCTTTCTGTAAAGTGTTTTCATTTAACGTCTCGTTGACTTAAGAGATAATAAAATACGTAACGTTATTGTTCGTGAATACTTAAATCGCGAGCTTATGGACATGCAGGCCAATTTCATGGCTTTAAGTTAGTCTTTGAAAACGATCACAGTCAATGTTTAAAAAAACTTCATGACAAAAACACATGATATAAAGAAAAAAAGTTAAATATGAGCAAAAAGAAGTCAGATAACTTCGTGCATCAAATGTACTGAGATGGAGTCAGTAGAAATCTGTGATGTTTTAATTATTGCACCACAATGCACATGTGTTCAATATGCACACCTTTGTCCCACGGTCAAATTACTAGTCTCATCGTATTTGTATATGAACAATATTTATACGCTAAGACAATTGCGACTATTGAATATGCGTTTCAGTTAAAATGAAATCATAAAAGCCGAAGATGACTTTCATATAGTAAGTATTGTTTTTGCTTCACTGAATATACATTATTTTGTATGTGTTTGTTGAAATGTTACACATAGGCGCATCAGTAGACCGTTGTGTTTCCTAGATTGTTAGATTTCTTTGACACATCATTTGAACATAATTTATGTCACTATATACCGTTATGAATGCGTTCGATAATAAAAAAATCGTGATGTAAACGTTTTCAAATTTAAATAGTAGTTAAAGGGGTCCGTTAAAAATAATATCCATGTGACATTAACGCTTTTATATTAAGTGTATGTGTCTACTGCAGAGAAGCGTTTAGCTTTAACAGTTGACTGCTTCAACAAACATACATACATGGGCAAATACGTATTAGTATGTGGATATAAGTAAGATTGATACGTTATTATAATTATTTTTATAATTCGGTTGCATGATTTATATATAAGTAAGCTGAATAAAATACATTATTCTCATTAAGTTATTGTGTGTGACGTTGCTAGGTGCAACTAACACATGCCTTTTATAAAGTCATTGTGTTTTATATTTTATTTAAATAATATAAAACCCGTGTGTACATATTTATAGTGATAGCGAGAATACTTTGCCTATCCTCGTAACGTTTACATT
The DNA here is from genome assembly GCA_007657795.1 of Dreissena rostriformis. NCBI lineage: Eukaryota > Metazoa > Mollusca > Bivalvia > Myida > Dreissenidae > Dreissena > Dreissena rostriformis. The sequence goes on along the minus strand of VMBQ01000543.1, from coordinate 3,695 downwards.
TCTTTAAATGGTATTTGGTAACCATCTTCTCCTTTTGAACTAGGTTTTAATGATAAACACTACTACGTATCANGCAATTTCCGTACATTTTCGCTATCTCCGATGTTCCTCGGCTTCTTTCGTAGAGTACGCATATATTGATGACGTAGTACAAACAACACAATATTCTCGTAAACAAAGAAAGACAACATGTATGTTATGTTATGTTCGATATAGATTAACGCTTCACTGACCACAGTGATTCGCTGAACACAGTGTGATTATAAAAAATCTACTGTGTCACGATAGAGTTTAACGCTTCACTGACCACAGTATTTCGCTGAACGAAGTGTGATTATATAAAAGCTACTGTGTGACATTAGGCATAATTAATATCAAGAACGCTTTATTTTATAGAAAGTATGACTAAACAAATACAGTGCAATCACAATATTTACTCATGTAGTGTTTTTGTATACTATATTCAACTCACCCTGATTTATATATGTTTTAAACCACCTAGAACAAGTAATTAATATGCATCTTGTTGTTTGCTACATTGGTACAAATGTACTCTATACACAATTTGTACTTACGTTCACACTATGGTAATCTTGCAAAAATGTATATATATATATAAATATGTGCGTATGTATATGTATAGGTTATAGAGGTGTATGTCGAACATAGATGTATTAGCGACCGTGTGTGTATGCATGCAGACGAGTGTAAATCTTCTTTTTGAACTCCACGCAATGTTGGTTTTGAATGTCTGGCCTTTCACCCTTGACATGCTCACGTGATATACAATTTCTTGTGCCGACCAATCAAAATTTATTATCGGAAAACCGGCTCGGAATCGCTCGGCATGATCAAGTAAACAGCGATGTAAACAAACTGATTGTTTGTAAAAACAATTGACTTGGAGAACACTGTATTTTGAGCTCATGACAAGTTGTATTGCGCATTTTTTATGGTTATGTCCAATAGCATATATATATTGTTTTTTGATAACCTTTATAAATAAAATATGAAAAAAAATATTTAAAAATCGGTAAATAATTACGGATTGTCACCTTTATTGTTACTTTAAGCCAAAAATCCAGACATTTAAAGCAAGTAGAAAAGTATTCATACGTATGTATATATTTAGTTTATGTGCTGAAGGAACAAATATTACACATATGTGATTTAAAATGTGATGAAAATGCGGAATACATAGCAATGTGCCTTATTTTACAACACAATTTGGTAATTTAAAGGGTTATGCCATTGTGGTATCTGATCGGAAAAACGATGTGTGAGTATAGTTGTGTGCAGATATAATATTGTATGTAATTCGAAAGTCACAATGCTTCTGTCTGAGAATCGTTACGATTATTTGTATAAGTTGATGATTGACTCCGAAATGGAGTAATCAAGAAGGGATGTAGCTGGTGATTCTTCTATCATATATTATCATGCTCAGAAAGTTCTACTTCAATTTCACTGGTATGTATTTAGTATTACATTGCAATCAAGTGTTGCACTTTTAAATAATAATGAACTTATACTTTACCACAAGCAAAATTGCACCATTAGAACCTCCAATCGTCATTATCGGTACATAATTGAACACCAGAAACAATTGCACATCTCGAACGATGTATGTTAAGTATATACTAAATATCTTAGGAACAATAAACAATAAGATGAAAAATATAGCTGTACGACAGAACATATTTCACAATAGTCGGATGGTTTCAAATATACTTTGTTAGTGGATACTACACTGTAAGTATTACATAAGATATTATCCCCGAAATACGTGTTTCTGTTGCCGACTCCTCATGTCGTCTTCTTTTAACACTGTGTTATTCTTGCTCATTAACTATGTTGACGTCAATCGAGGCCGGTTTTTTTAAAGAAATATAACATCAATTTGTTTTCATGGAATATGCATATTTACATATAACAAATGACGAAAAATAAATTGTATATTCATCACCGCACGAGAATCAGAAGCAAAACAAAAACGTACGCAAATAGTCTTTTATTTATAGTTTCAGCACTGGTCTTTGGTAATAAACTGGCGAGCAAGCAGCTGTTTAATCTTCTGCTGGTGCTTACATGCGACTGTTCTTGTGTTAACTTCAGAATAAAATCTAGTGCCGTAAGAGGCAACATATGTCGTATTGGCTAGATGAAAAATCGTTATATTTATTTTAAAGAAGTATCATCCATCATGCACGTGGTAACAACAAAACGACTATAACACGAATGTTATGAATTACTTATTGATTGAGCGCGTGTCATAACGTACAAATAAGGCCTTTTGAAGTCGGTTCCCGATTTTCTGTTTATAGTGTTTAATCAATAAATGTGTTTTTTTATAAAATAGCTGTGCGCGCTAATTTCTACTCCAAATGTGGTTGCGTATAATTTATAATAATTTATAATTGTGTCTTTTTATTAAATGTATTATTTTAAATAAATGAGTATATTTTTTACTTTCCTGAAAAAAATAATTAATTATATAAGTGAGCTTGCTGTGAATAACTAATATGTGTGTTTCTTATGGTGAAAACATGCGGCAGTATACGGTGGTTTATTCCGGTTTAAATTATTAATTACTGAGATTATGTCAAACTTATTTTGGGTCAGACAGCTTTTTTCTTCCGAATCACGTGACTGATCATACAACCATCTTGAATTATTAAAGAGCAACACATACATCTCAATATTTATTTCAACGCCCGTTGTTTTTTAACTACATTTCTTGTTTTATTGTAACCACCATTTCATGCTAATATAAGAGATTTATAAAGGATTCTTTTTAGTTGTTATGAGCTTGGATAATGCTAAGTAATACATCACTTCAAATGGAACGTTTCAAAAGCAAAATAAACGAGTGTACACGTCTGTAACATACCTTACGATAAATGAGTAAAACATAATCCTCTCTTGATGATACGTCTAATACAAATAAATCATGTATCTTTGATTTGAAGAGGTATCTTCTACATGCTATAAGTCTAGTATGATATCATTTGTTTGCGATTTTCCTCAGGCATTTGAGCAAATTTGTTTAATTAATCAAAGACCACTGTTTAATCTATTGTTTAATATGGTAGTTAATTAAGCCTTTAGCAGTGTAATGTATACACCAACAATTGTATTGACATGCTTATTTGTTGCATAAGTTTTACCAGATGTTCTTACCGCATAATATGAAATAAAGCTATTCATGCCTGCAATACTTATCCCAATATGTAAAAAAACTCGATTAGTTTCCTTTTACATCTTTAAATAGTTTTAAGTAGTTCATATATTGTATTGCAGCAGTCTTGTAAATGGAATGGAAATAGCATCAAGTGCAGACATTGCTCGTCTGCTTTATACGAACAAATAAATCACTCGCTTGTTGATGTATTGTAATAGTGAACGAAGTAATGAACCAAAATACAAAACAATCTGCACTTGGCCCAGTGCATTGGGTGTAATGAGGGATGCTTGTATCATTATCATAGAATGACAAAACGATGATTAGGGACATTGTACGCCCGTCTCGAGAAAAGGACATTACTTCTACTGCAAGATGCGTCTTGGTTATGGAAAACGCTGTATTTAAGGCAATCGACGAAGAATTAGTATTAGTATCATTATTATTATAATGAGAAATTGTAGTAGAAGTAGTAGTTATAGTAGTAGTAGTAGTAGTAGTAGTAGTAGTAGTA